>SNQN01004185.1:22698-33598 GCA_008642245.1 Bassia scoparia
ACTTTGAAGATCATCAAAGTGAGTTGTTCTCTCCATTGTATCTCATTAGTTATTTCGTGTTAACCCGGTGATCCTAGAGGGGCGAAATTAAACTAWTAGGAAAGCGTAGATTCCGTGCCTTGGAGTGAATATCCGAACTTCCCTCTTGTTCAATTTGTTCCAACATTTTTCGCCGTGCTAGAGAATGGTAGTCCGCAAACAACTGCCCATTGCTGTAAGCTGGATCATCCTAGTTACCGTCTTGAGGGTAAGTTTATAARTAATGTTATCCCTTCTTCTTTTTCAATAGATCGACATTGGTGAGAGTGAGGGATAGCTCAAGTGATTAAAGCTTYAATTCATTTCCGGTTCCGGGAGATCCTGAGATCCATTCTCATYTCCGCCCTTGTGGCTCTCTTAAAAAAAACGACATTGGTTCATTTCAATTGTCAATTATTGAATGCTCTTTTTATTTTTTTTTTATTTTTCACTTTCTTGTTGTTTCTTCTACAAATGGAAGCGAAGCTTGTAAGCTACATCACTCAAATGAGGTCACCGGACAATTTTCGGAAAAAATTGCCGAAATTTTTACTATGAGTTCACATGATAATATGATAGGTCCAAGAAGATTTGGGGGTCAAATGAGTCCATACGAAAGACTTTTGAGTACATTAAAAAATAAATGAGAAAACGTCGAAACACTCGTAGGGGCAGTTTGCTTAGTATCTGGTACGAAACTCTTGGAATAGTAATTTCTCATGACCGTGAAGGCGTGACAGATGTTCCGGAAAAATTCGAGTCGGGTCGCAGAGATGCCATTTTTCGAGCGAAAAACGTGGATTATACATCACCGAAATGAGGTCTCCGGACAATTTTCAAAAAAAATTACCGAAATTTTTACCATGGGATCACATGATAATATGATTGGTCGAAGGAAGATTTGGGGGCCGAATGAGTCCATACGGGAGACTTTTGAGTCCGTTAAAGAAAAAAAGAGAAAACATCGAAACGCTCGTAGGAGGCAGTATGCTTAGTATTTGGGTAATAAACTGTTGGAATAGTCATTTCTCATGACCGTGAAGGCGTGACAGAAATTCCGGAAAAATTCGAGCTGGGTCGCCAAGATGTCATTTCTTGGCCGAAAAACGTGGATTATACATCACCGAAATAAGGTCTCCGGACAATTTTCGAAAAAATTGCGGAAATATTTACCATGGGTTCATATGATAATATGATGGGTCCGAGGATGATTTGGGTCCGAAAATGTTGGAATAGTAATTTCTCATGACCTAGAAGGAGTGACATAAATTCTGGACAACATCGAGTTAGGTCACCGAGACATGGTTTTTTGGTCGAAAACCATGGATTATACATCACCGAAATGAGGTATTCGGGAAATTTTAGGGAAAATTGCCGAAATTTTTACCATAGGTTCGCATGATAATAGGATGGGTCTAAGAAAGATTTGGGGCCAAAAAGAGTCCATACGGTGCAATTTTGAGTCCGTCAAAGGAAAAACGAGAAAACGTCAAAAACGGTCGTAGGAGGTAGCACGCTTAGTATTTGGGTCCGAAACTGTTGGAATAGTAATTTCTCATGACCTAGAAGGTGTGACAAAAATTTTGGAGAAAATCGAGCCGGGTCACCGAAACATGGTTTTTTGGTCAAAAACCATGGATTATACATCACCGAAATGAGGTTTTCGGGCATTTTTCGAAAAAATTGTCGAAATTTTTATCGTGGGTCTGTATGACAATATAATGGGTTCAAGCAAGATTTGAGGCCCAAATGAATCCATATGGGGCAATTTTGGGTCCGTTAAAAGAAAAACGAGAAAACGTCGAAAWAWTCRTAGGAGGTACGCTTAGTATTTGGGTCTRAAACTGTTGGAATAGTAATTTCTGATGACATAGAAAGTGTAACARAAATTCKGGRAAAAATCGTGTTGGGTCACCRAGACATGGTTTTTTRGCCRAAAACCTTGGATTATACATCACCGAAATGAGGTCTCCAGGCAATATTCGRAAAAGYTTCCGAAATTTTTACCATAGGTTCGTATGATAATATGATGGGTCCAAGGAAGATTTGAGGCCCAAAAGAGTCTATACGGGGCACTTTTGAGTAAGTCAAAGGAAANGAGTCTATACGGGGCACTTTTGAGTAAGTCAAAGGAAAGACGAGAAAACGTCGAAACGGTCGTAACAGGTAGCACGCTTAGTATTTGGGTTCGAAACTGTTAAAATAGTAATTTCTCATAACCTAGAAGGTGAAACAGAAATTCTTGACAAAATCGAGCTGGGTCACCGAGACATGGTTTTCTCGCCGAAAACCATGGATTATATATCACCGAAATGAGGTCTCCAGGCAATTTTCAGAAAATTTGCCGAAGTTTTTACCGTGGATTCATATGATAATATGATGGGTCCTAGGAAGATTTGAGGCCAAAATGAGTCTTTACGGGGCACATTTGAGTCCGTCATAGGAAAAACGAGAAAATGTCAAAACGGTCGTAGGAGGTAGCTAGCTTAGTATTTGGGTCTGAAACTGTTGGAATAGTAATTTCTCATGACCTAGAAGGTGTGACTGAAGTTCTCGAAAAAAAATCGAGTCGGGTCACCGAGACATGGTTTTTTGGCCGAAAATCATGGAGTATACATCACTGTAATGAGGTCTCCGGGCAATTCTCGGACAAATTGCCTAAGTTTTTACCATGGGTTCGTATGATAATATAATGGGTCCAAGGAAGATTTGAGGCCTAAATGAGTCCATACGGGGCACTGTTGAGTCCGTAAAAAGAACGAGAAAACGTCGAAACGATCGTAGGAGGAAGCACGCTTAGTATTTGGGTCCGAAACTGTTGGAATAATAATTTCTCATGACCTAGAAGGTGTGACAGAAATTCTCAACGAAAATGAGTCGGGTCACCGAGACATGATTTTACGGCCGAAAACCATGGATTATACATCACCGAAATGAGATCTCTAGGCAATTTTCGGAAAAATTGCCGAAATTTTTACCATGGGTTCTTATGATTATATTTTCCGAAAATCTTGCGAAAATTTTTGTAATTTTTCACAAAATTGTCCGGAAACCTCATTTCATTGATGAACCTATGGGTTCATCATATTATCATATGTACCTATTGTAAAAATTTCGGCAATTTTTCTGAAAATTATCCTAAAACCCCATTTCAGTGATGTATTATCCACGTTTTTCGACAAAAAAACGATGTTTCGGTGACCCTGATCGATTTTGTCATGAATTTCTCTTACACCTTTACGATGACGAGGGATGGGTCCTACGAAAGTTTCGACCCCAAATTCAAAGCGTAGTAATGTTATCCCTTCTTCTTTTTCAATAGATCGACATTGGTGAGAGTGAGGGATAGCTCAAGTGATTAAAGCTTTAATTTATTTCCGGTTCCGGGAGATCCTGAGATCCATTCACATCTCTGCCCTTGTGGCTCTCTTAATAAAAAATGACATACATTGGTTCATTTCAATTGTCAATTATTGAATGCTCTTTTTATTTTTTATTTTTCATTTTCTTGTTGTTTCTTCTACAAATGGAAGCGAAGCTTGTAAGCTACATCAATGAAATGAGGTCACCAGACAATTTTCGGAAAAAAATGTCGAAATTTTTACCATGAGTTCACATGATAAAATGATAGGTTAAAAAAACTTGAGTACGTTAAAAAAAATTAGAAAACGTCGAAATACTCGTAGGGAAAGTTTGATTAGTATTTGGGTACAAAACTCTTGGAATAGTAATTTTTCATGACCGTGAAGGCGTGACAGAAGTTTCGGACAATTTCGAGCCGGGTCGCAGAGATGTCATTTTTCGACCGAAAAACGTGGATTATACATCACCGAAATGAGGTCTCCGGACAATTTTCGGAAAAAATTACCGAAATTTTACCATGGGATCACATGATAATATGATTGGTCCAAGGAAGATTTGGGGGCCGAATGAGTCCATACGGGGGACTTTTGAGTCCGTTAAACAAAAATAGAGAAAACATCGAAACGCTCGTAGGAGGCAGTATGATTAGTATTTGGGTAAAAAAGTGTTGGAATAGTCATTTCTCATGACCGTGAAGGCGTGACAGAAATTCCAGACAAATTCGAGACGGGCTGCCAAGATGTCATTTCTTGCCCGAAAACCGTGGATTATACATCACCGAAATGAGGTCTCATGACAATTTTCAAAAAATTGCCGAAATGTTTACCATTAAAAAAATATCATAATATGATGGGTCCGAGGAAGATTTGGGGGCCGAATGAGTTCATACAAAGGACTTTTGAATCCGTTAAAGGAAAAACGAGAAAACGTCGAAAAWCTCGTAGGAGGCAGTATGCTTAGTATTTGGGTACAAAACTATTGGAATAGTCATTTCTAATGACCGTGAAGGCGTGACGGAAATTCCGGACAAATTCGAGCCCGGTCGCCGAGATGTTATTTCTTGGTTGAAAAACGTGGATTATACATCACCGAAATGAGGTCTCCGGACAATTTTCGGAAAAAATGTCAAAATGTTTACCATGGTTTCATATGATAATATGATGGGTCTGAGAAAGATTTGGGGGACGAATGAGTCCATACGGGGGACTTTTGAATCCGTTAAATGAAAAACGAGAAAACGTCAAAACGCTCGTAGGATGCAGTGCTTAGTATTTGGGTACAAAACTGTTTCAATAGTCATTTCTCACGACCGTGAAGGAGTGATAGAAATTACGGACAAATTCGAGCCGGGTAGCCGAGATTTCATTTCTTGGTCGAAAAACGTGGCTTATACATCACCGAAATGTGTTCTCCGGACAATTTTCTGAAAAATTGCCGAAATGTTTACCATGGTTCATATGATAATATGATGGGTCCGAGAATGATTTGGAATCTGAATGAGTCCATACGGGGCAATTTTAAGTCCGTTAAATGAAAAAGAGAAAACGTCAAAACGCTCGTAGGAGGCAGTATGCTTAGTATTTGGGTACAAAATTGTTGGAATAGCCATTTCTCATGACCGTGAAGGTGTGACAGAAATTCCTGACAAATTTGAGCCGGGTCGCCGAGATGTTATTTTTTGCCCGAAAAACGTGGATTATACATCACCGAAATGAGGTATCCGGACAATTTTCGAAAAAATTGCCGAAATGTTTACCATGGGAAAATATCATAATATGATGGGTTCGAGGAAGATTTTGGGGCCGAATGAGTCCATACAAAGGACTTTTGAATCCGTTAAAGGAAAAACGAGAAAAAGTCGAAACACTCGTAGGAAGCAGTATGCTTAGTATTTGTGTACAAAACTATTGGAATAGTCATTTCTAATGACCATGAAGGCATGACGGAAATTCAAGACAAATTTGAGCCGGGTCATCGAGATGTCATTTCTTGGCCGAAAAACGTGGATTGTACATCACTGAAATAAGGTCTCCGGTGAATTTTCGGAAAAATTGTTGAAATGTTTACAATGGGTTCATATGATAATATGATCGGTCCGAGAAAGATTTTGGGGCCGAATGAGTTCATCTGGGGGACTTTTGAGTCCGTTAAAGAAAAAACGAGAAAACATCGAAACGCTTGTAGGAGGCAGTAAGCGTAGTATTTGGGTACAAAACTGTTGGAATAGTCATTTCTCATGACCGTGTAGGCGTGAAAGATTTTCCGGACAAATTCGAGCCGGGCCGCCAAGATGTCATTTCTTGGCCGAAAAACGTGGATTATACATCACCGAAATGAGGTCTCCGGTCAATTTTCGGAAAAATAACTAAAATTTACCGTGGGTTCATATGATAATATGATGGGTCCAAGGAAGATTTGGGGGCCGAATGAGTCCATACGAGGGACTTTGAGTTCGTTAAAAGAAAAACGAGAAAACGTCGAAACGCTCGTAGGAGGCAGTATGCTTGGTATTTGGGTACGAAATTATTGGAATAGTCATTTCTCATGACCGTGAAGGCGTGACAGAAATTTCGAACAAATTCGAGCCAGGTCGCCGAAATGTCATTTCTTGGCCGAAAAACGTGGATTATACATCACCGAAATGAGGTTTCCGGACAATTTTCTGTAAAATAGCCGAAATTTTACCATGGGTTCATATGATAATATGATTAGTCAGGTGAAGATTTGGGGGTCGAATGAGTCCATACGGAGGACTTTTGAGTCCGTTAAAGGAAAAACGAGAAAACGACGAAAAGCTCGTAGGAGGCAGTATGCTTAGTATTTGGGTACAACGCTGTTGGAATAGTCATTTCTAATGACCATGAAGGAGTGACGGAAATTCTGAACAAATTCGAGCCCGGTCACCGAAAAACGTGGATCATACATCACCGAAATGATGTTTCTGGGGAATTTCGGAAAAATTGCCAAAATGTTTACCATGGGTTCATATGATAATATGATGGGTCGAGGAAGATTTGGGGGCCGAATGAGTCCATACGGGAGACTTTTGAGTCTTTTTAAGGAAAAACGAGAAAACTTTGAAACACTCGTAGAAGGCAGTATGCTTAGTATTTGGGTACAAAACTGTTGGAATAGTCATTTCTTAGACCGTGAAGGCGTGTCAGAAATTCCGGAGAAATTTGAGCCGGGTCACCGAGATGTCATTTCTTGGCCGAAAAACGTGGATTATACATCACCGAAATGAGGTTTCTGGGCAATTTCGGAAAAATTGTCGAAGTTTTTAGCATGGGTCCGTATAATGGGTGTTCAAAATCGGATACCGGAAAAATTACAATCCGAATTTTCGGAAATTTATTTTTTTATTCCGATTTCGATCCAAATAATCCGGATTTCCGAATTTCCGGATATTCGGAAATTTCCGGATATCCGGAAAAATCGAATCGGAAAAGCGGATATCCGAATCCGGTTTGGAGCTTAATATTGCGTGACTTTAATGTCAATTTTTAAATAAAATCTAATCATTTTGGCTCAATATCGGAATATCCGATTTTCCAAATTTAAAAATCGGATATCCGAATTTAAAAATCGGATATTCGTTCCGATTTCCGAATTTAAAAGCCCAATTTTACATATAATTCGGAAATTCGGATATCCGGTTTTCAAATTCGGCATTCCGGTTCCGATCCGTTTTCCGAATTTAAAAAAACCGGATCGGAAGTCCGTATTTTCGAAAAAAAACCGTATATCGTATTGGAAAATCGGAATCGGAAATTTCTGCACAGCCCTAGTCCGTATGATAAGATGATGGGTCTAAGAAAGATTTGAGGCCCAAATGAGTCCATACGGGGCAATTTTGACTCAGTTAAAAGAAAAACAAGAAAACGTCGAAATAGTCGTAGGAGGTAGCACGCTTAGTATTTGCGTCCGAAAATGTTGGAATTGTAATTTCTCATGACCTAAAAGGTGTGACATAAATTCTGGACAACATCGAGTTGGGTCACCGAGACATGGTTTTTTGGTCGAAAATCATATACATCACCGAAAGGAGGTCTTCGGGAAATTTTAGGGAAAATTGCCGAAATTTTTACCATAGGTTCGTATGATAATAAGATGGGTCCATACGGGGCAATTTTGAGTCCATCAAAGGAAAAACGAGAAAACGTCGAAACGGTCGTAAGAGGTAGCACGCTTTGTATTTGGGTTCGAAACTGTTGGAATAGTAATTTCTCATGATCTAGAAGGTGTGACAGAAATTCTGGACAAAATCGAGTCGGGTCACCGAAACATGGTTTTTTGCTCAAAAACCATGGGTTTATACATCATTGAAATGAGGTTTTCGGGCATTTTTCGAAAAAATTATCGAAATTTTTACCGTGGGTCTGTATGACAATATAATGGGTTCAAGAAAGATTTGAGGCCCAAATGAATCCATATGGGGCAATTTTGGGTCCGTTAAAAGAAAAACGAGAAAACGTCGAAACAATCGTAGGAGGTACGCTTAGTATTTGGGTCTGAAACTGTTGGAATAGTAATTTCTTATGACCTAGAAAGTGTGTCAGAAATTCTGGAAAAAATTGTGTTGGGTCACCGAGACATGGTTCTTCGACCGAAAATCATGGATTATACATCACCGAAATGAGGTCTCCGGGCAATCTTCGGAAAAGTTTCCAAAATTTTTACCATAGGTTCGTATGATAATATGATGGGTCCAAGGAAGATTTGAGGCCCAAAAGAGTCTATCCGGTGCACTTTTGAGTAAGTCAAAGGAAAAACGAGAAAACGTCGAAACGGTCGTAACAGGTAGCACGCCCTTAGTTATGGCTTCGCAACTGTTAACAATTAGTCATTTCTCATAACCTAGAAGGTGAGACAGAAATTATTGACAAAATCGAGCTGGGTCACCGAGACATGGTTTCTCGCCGAAAAACATGGATTATATATCACCGAAATGAGGTCTCAGGCAATTTTAAAAATTGCCGAAGTTTTTACATGGATTCTATGTTAATATGATGGGTCCTAGAAGATTTGAGGCCAAAATGAGTCTTACGGGGCACATTTTGAGTCCGTCATAAGGAAAAACGAGAAAGTCGAAACGGTCGTAGGAGGTAGCAGCTAGTATTTGGGTCGAAACTGTTGGAATAGAATTTCTCATCGACTAGAAGGGTGACTGAAGTTCTCGAAAATCGAGCCGGTGGCACCGAGACATGGTTTTTGGCCGAAAATCATGGAGTATACATCACTGTAATGAGGTCTCGGCAATTCTCGGAAAATTGCCTAGTTTTTACCATGGGTTCGTATGAATATGATAGGGTCAAGGAAGATTTGGGCCTAAATGAGTCATGACGGGGCACTGTTGGTCCGTAAAAGAGAACGAGAAAACGTCGAACGATCGTAGGAGAACACGCTTAGTATTTGGCTCGAAACGTTGGAACATAATAATTCTCATGACCTAGAAGTGTACAAGAAATTCTCACAAATAAGAGTCGGGTCAGCCGAGACATAATTTATGTCCGAAAACCAGGATTATACATCACCGAAATGAGATCTCTAGCAATTTTCGAAAAATTGCCGAATTTTTACCATGGGTTCTTATGATTATATTTCCGAAATCCTGCAAAAATTTGTAATTTTTCACAAATGTCCGGAAACCTCATTTCATTGATGAACCTATGGGTTTATTCATCATATTATCATATGAACTATGGTAAAATTTCGGCAATTTTTTCTGAAAATTATCCTAAAACCCATTTCAGTGATGTATTACCAGTTTTTCGACAAAAAAACGATGTTTCGGTGACCCTGATCGATTTTGTCATGAATTTCTCTTACACCTTTACGGTGACAAGGATGGGTCTACGAAAGTTTTGACCCCAAATTCAAAGCGTAGTGTCTCCTACCATGGGTTTTTACGTTTCGTCGATTTGTCATTCGCGGACTCAATAGTCCCTCGTATGGACTCATTTGGGCCCCAAATCCTCGGGTTCATCATATTATCATATGAACTTATGGTAAAAAAAAAATTGTAATTTTTCGGAAAATTGTCCGAAAACCTCATTTCATTGATGTCTCGGTGATAAAAAAATGATATTTCTGCGACCTGACTCGATTTTGCCCAGAATTTTTGCCACACCTCCACGGTGACGATGGATAAGTCCTACGAAAGTGTCAACCCCAAATACAAAGCGTATTGCCTCCTACCATAAATTTTGACGTTTCGTCGATTTGTCCAAAATTAACACACGTGATTCGGAATAATGTCATTAAGGACATAAGGGGGAGATACATGTTCATTACTATTTTCAGTTGTTTTTTCTTGTCACAAAATAGGGGGACTTTTGTGCCTTTTGGAACCATTAATAAGTCACCAATTCACCATTGCTCTTTTCCTCTTTTATCGATGTACTTTATGACCCAACATAACCCATATAAGTTTAGGGTAATATCATTAGGGAAATATTTTAGTCGTTTGCATGATCATGCAGGTGGAATTGTATGAGAAGGTTTTTATTATAAATTTTTGTTTTGAAATAAAAACAAATTTCATCGATTAAAAGTCATACAACATCTACAAAGTATATTAAAGAAAATTGCAATGCGAGATTGAACTAAAGAATAAGGACTATGATGATATGATTCAAACAAGAAAATGATCTTTCGGCAGAGTAATATTAGTTGATACATTAGCTATTTGAATAGTTACACAATCCACTTTTCTATCACAACAAATTCTTTGATTGAAAGCAAAYTAGGAAGTAAGCCGAATATAAACGAAAAATGCTTCCCTCCTGTCTATAATCGAAAAATGCTTCCATAAAGACACAGTAAGGGGTTAACCACAGAAGATGTCCAAGACACCAAAAGGTTAAACAAAATTGTACACTCTATAGCCTAGCRAATCTAGCACATATCCCCAATTTAAGGTCTAGCCRTATGCAATCGCATTATCAAACACCGACAAAGTATTAACTGTCTAATTCCATATCATGTAGTGAAGAGTARATATACAAGACCTTTCAAATATTCAACAATTTCAGATCCACCTAGTTTCGAGCTKCCATATACTCTATCGACAAATGTTATGGGAACCTCTTCAATATGATGCCCTTTCCTTGAAGCCCTAACAATCATCTCCATTTGAAACACATAACCTTTACTGACACAGGTGCTGATGAGATCCTCAAGAACAGATTTCCTGTAAAGCCGAAATGATCCGGTCAAATCTGAAACACCCGGCCAAAGAATTGTATGAGCAAGTACATTTGCCCCCCTGCTTGTAAGTTTGCGCATAAGATTCCACCCATGAACACCGCCACCACTGACATATCTAGTTCCAGTGACTATACTTGCACCTGTCTCCATCWGTTTCTTGATAAAGCTTGGTAAATACTTCGGCTGCAAGGGAATCAATAAAGATATCGGGAAACAGATACAAATTCTCAATACATAAATCATTAATCAACACCGAAGCTTTTTGTACAACAGCCAACCAGAAATCCACTGTCCTTCACAAGTATATGCC
>SNQN01004186.1:0-20251 GCA_008642245.1 Bassia scoparia
GGCAGAATAATATGTTATTTCGCCCTTCTCACCTTGTCACTGCAAACAATCAAATTACTAGAATAAGAAAAAATCAAGGGAATCGTCCTTCGATTGAATTGCTAATTGAGACAAGCAAACGCGTTAGTATTGACAATAGTAATATGTATAATAATAAATGAAAACAAAAAACCATGGAACAATGAAAACATAAAAAATCCTACATATTTACATGAAACGCTTAACAAGTGAGTTTCTACATGGTTTTAATTGAATTGAAACTCAAATAATGATTAATCAATTAAAAGAACAAAAGGAATTGAAAAAGAGTGAAGAAAGGTTTGGTGAGTTAATCTCAGATTTATACCCTTATTTCGCTTGTTGATTCGAAGAGAATCGATGCTTTGAATTAAATCGAATGTGTTTTGAGTGTTTTGAGAGTGTATAGATGTTGTCTCGTGACTGTGTGAAGTGTATTGAAAGTCGTGTCAAGTGAAGGTGTCAGAGCGTGAATTGGTGCGTGCACCCGAACTGAGCAAGGCAAAGGGTATTTATAGGCACGAGGCAAAACGAGGCAGGAAAACCTGCGTATATACGCTGAGGAATGAGGATATACGCAGGTGAGGAGCGTATATACGCTCATCCCAGCGTATACGCTTCTCCATTTCCATAAAATTTTGGCAAAAACGTATGGCCTTGTTGAGCGTATATACGAGCTGTGAGCGTATATACGCTCTGTTGACGTATATACGCTCACAGCTGCGTATATAACGCTCCATGATCACGTATATACTTTCCAAAAACCTCGAATATTTCGATTTCCTCCGTTTATTCGTGATTTCCCTTGATCGACGCCACCTAGACACCCTTGCTCTCAAGCAAGGATTCTAGAATGTTCTAGAAGGTTCCACGTATTTCCGGAGTATTTTTCTAATTATCACGTTATTTTCTGCGTATTCTGCGTATTAAACATTGCAAAAATTCATAGAAAATCATAGAAAATCAGAAAAAATAATTTAAAATATTGCGGATTCAGAAAAATGTGACGCACATGATGGAAAACAAAAAGCACGAGAAATCGCCAGCTGACGTGTTTTGAAACCTTCGAAAACTTTGAGTTATCGAGAAACCGAAGGAAAATATGTTTGCCTTGTAAGTGACCTTTGCTCTAAATTCCGAGTACGACCTCACGTATTTCTAACTTTCGTGAGTTCAAAGCATCTTTTCTGAATCGAAAAAACGCGAGACGCGGTATATTTCATCACGATTACTCATTGGGGAACACATTTCAGGCGTCTACACACATATACATTTGCAAATTCACAATCTACAAACTAATATCCCACTCAATCAAGATAACAAAATTGATAGTTGATATTCATATTAATCTAAAGGTTAATTAGTTGTACGATTTAACAATGTCCCTTTAAACACAACATCTACATATTATGAAATGCTTATCAAAGATGTTCAAGAGCCATCATAAAAATAGCRGCAATATCAACGAATGAAAGTAGATAWGCAAATTTTAAGTGTCAAGTTAGACGACTATAGATTCAAGCATATTTTTGAGATTAATTAACAAACAACATATCCCAATTMCATAATCAATCATACAGCTAAACCCTAAAATCCACCACGAAATTTTTAGAAAGGAACTCYAAARAGTAACTACATACAAGGTAACATAGCTCCAATTACCTCGACGAGAACGACACAGAGCTTTATTCCAAACTACTACAACGACCAAATTCTACCGGAAACAATGAAGATGGGAGGGGGTTTCACGTGCGGTGGAACTGTTGAAGCCGACCAAGTTTGAGAAAATAAAGTCCCGCCAAAAAATTCTATGTTTTAATATACTTACCCACACTTTTTGGTTTTTACCCCTTTCTTTTTTAACTTTCATTTTACCTTCAAATTTATAAATTATAATATTATTTTATTATGTGTACGACCATTCTTAGCCCATCCTTGTGTTGGATGGTTACTTTCTCATAAATTATTGGGTTGTAACCCTATAATATATTAATGGACAAGGCTTTTATTGGGTAATTTTATAAAGGGTTTTTAATTTATAGGGTTATAATGGCTTGCCCATTTAACTTATCCAAATGTTATTGGGTAATAATAATATCAATTTTTTCTCTCATCCTCTAATTACATTTACAGTAACAAGTTTTCTCCTCTTCGTTTTCCTCTTTAAAACTTCAACAACTGCTATTAATTATCAAGTAAGCTTGTTTTGCAATTTTGTTAAATTGTTATTTATCAAATATTCAAAATTTGTATGATTGTTTGTTGGATTTGGCAAATTTATCAAATTTGTGAATTTTATTTGATTGTTATGGTGTTTCATTGTTGTCGAATTTGACAAGTTCATCATCAATATCCTGATTTGCCCAACAAAAACATGAAAAATGTTACTTTGTGTTCCCCTTGATGATGATACCCCGGTCACCAGTTCTGTTTTCTTAAAACTAATTTGTATGATATTATATCTTTTCTGAACGATAAGGTTAACGAGTGGAACCCTGCACGGATCCTATCTCATGAACTATGTAGTGAACAGAGGGGGTAACTCTCAAACATGTTGTTGGATGTTGGGGGTGAAAGTCGACCCCAGGGTTATGCCCTAGAAATTGGAGGCTAGCGCCACTACACTATCAACTTATTCTCATTTGTATGATATGATATGCTCTTGTATTCTGAATTTCYCCTTTGTAGACACCCAAAAGTGTCTCCCTAAGTTGAATAGCCGATGAGGAAAAGTACGATATTTCGAAATATATTTGATTCCGAAAGTTGCGACTAAATCCATGAACCACACCCACTTGCACGAAATACCAATTAAAGTTGAGCCTCCGAAACCATACACTGGGGGTCCATTAATAGCGGAAAGTATTTATTTTATTTATTTTAATTATTTTCTATTTTTAGGTTTTTTTCTTTATTTTGGATTTTTTTAGAATATTTTCTATAGGTTATTTCTATAATTTCACTTTCCATTTTTTGATTTCGCTAGTATATTCAGATTATTTTTTTGATTTTTTTATTTTCTATAATTTTACAAGTTTTATAAAATGATTTTCGAGGTAAATAAATTAAAAATTCTAAGAGAAATCAAAAAATTCAAGAAGATCCAGAATATTCTAGAAGATTAACCTTGAGCTCCAAGCAAGCCATAATTGGATAAAATAAATTGGATAAAGGATAATTTCCGGATAGTAGATTAGGTTCAAGAAATACGGATAAATACTCGAACAAATAGATAAAAAATATCGTATATACGCTCGGTGCTAAGGAAAATGTGCGGAAAACATTAAACGCACAGCGACATGTGTTTAGCAACATAGTGAGAGTCGACTGTGCTTTAGTATAGTTATGATTGATTGTTTATAACGATTCACAAAATGCAGTGGACTCCATTATTTTCAAAATTGAATTGGGCTTCGTATTAGGTTGGGCCAATACCACATTTTAAAGTATGTTTTTATTAAAATACTTCCTATGTTCTTTTTAATCGCATCCAACCTAAGATGTACAAATAGTTAAGGAGAGGACAGAGAGAAAGAAAGAAAATAATTGAACCCACATATAGAAGAGGGGTAGAGAGAATATATTGATTGAAATCGAAAGATATACTTCCTCCGTAACGAATTGTTGCAACTTTGGGAGCGAAACGACTCATAGGCGAAAGATTGGTGTGATTGTTTAGGGGAAAGTAAGGGTATTTGATTAATGTAATTAGGAGAGAGAATATGTCCCACCCACTTGCACATGAAAATTGTTTTGGTGGAAATCTGAAATTGAATATTAAAATTGCACATGCGGTTGTGTTTGGTACAAAATCTGAAATTTATACATCAGAAATTTTTGGAGCCAAAAATGCGAAATTTTTTGCCTCCAATTTTTTGGCATTTAAAGTTTAAATTTCATAATAAAGATGGTACAGGAACACCTAGAGTGTTATAAATACAGCCATTTCATCATCAATATGGCATTAATGCTCTCTTAGCTCCCAAAATTACAGAGAGAATGTTTCAACATTAGGTAGATTATTTTATTCACAAAAAATAAATACTCACATCACTGCACACACAGCACAATTAGATTAGTTTAATTACAAAAACTTCCAACAAGCTAGCCAAAAAAAAAATTGTTGCAGCATGACTTCGGACGGCTTCTACGACATCGACCGAATCTTGAAGAGGAGGGCTGGTGCAGTAGGAAACACGGTGGAATCTGCAACAAATGGTTCACAGTCAGAAGCAAACACAAGTAGAAGGAGAGAACTGACTTTACACTAAAGAATCAAGTTGTTCAACAACTTTTGTTAAACTGAAAAAACGACAAAATGCAAGGGGATTTCAATAAGAGCTTGTAGCACAATTGGGTGCATAGGAGCACCATTTGCATACTACTTCAAGACATAAAAAACAGAAAGAGAGTGGGGAAGTGATCGATGTCAGAAGCAAGAATTGGCAAGTGCGGCAAAAAACAAAGGAATAAGTGAAGAATTCTCCAGTCAATGCCATTACACTTACGTACTAAATTCGTGCATTTGCGGGAGCATTACGGTGTCAACATGGTTGTTTATATACCCGGCAAAAACAAACCGAACCCGAAATGACCCAAAACCGACCTGGAAAAAGTGGTCATGAACAAGAAAATTAACCGAAAACCCGTTTTTTACCGAAAACCAATAACCCATTTTTAAAACGGGTGGGTCCAGTTCGTCGGGTCAAACCCGACCGTTTTCAAGTAAATAAGCGTTCTGTTTTTTTGGGTGGAATGACTTTTGGCTTGAATTTGTAAGGAAATTGAGTATGAGGTTGTATGACCAATAATTCATTCACTAAACGTCTAAACCTAGATAGGAGAGCAGCCGATAATCACCTCTTCTCCTCTTTCCTTCTTTTCTCTCTCTTACTCTTTCTGAATCTCAAAATCAAAAGACATGAAAGGTGGAAGGCACCCCATACCTTATTCCGGTAGAATCTGTTTGTACACCAAGGCGTCGAGTGGGCAGAAGTAGTATCGTCGGAACGTGGTGCCTCTTCTTCCGTCGCCATTCCCATCTCATCGCTCCATCTCCCGTTCATCCACTCTACTCCGTCAATAGTATTTTTTATTTCGTTAATTAATTGTTTAAATGTTTGTCTAGTTTTTTTATTTCGTTAATTAATCGATTTCTGAATGTTTGTCTATTTATCGAATATATTCGAATTGCCTGGAGCAAAGTCATATGAAATCTGAATGTTCTTTTTTGAATATCTTTGATTGGTAAATAATTTAGTCAAGTTGATATTGCAGTAAGTCGCATACTCGTATGCTTAATATTTAGAATTCTGATTAATTGCAGTTTGTTAAAATATTTTATTGCAGTTAGCCAGTGTTCAAATTGTTAGAGATAAAACGTATTCAATAATATTTTTCTTCTAATTAACTCGCTTTTTTTTCACCATTTGCATTATAGATAGTCACAACTTACAATAATATATCACAAAAATACAAGCTAGTGAATTATATAGCTAGAGAAAACAGTGACCAGTAAAATATTTTATTGTAGTTAGCCAGTAACTCACTAAGCTCATGAAAGCAACTTGTCGAAGTTGACTAGTCCCCTTGAATCTGCCACTTCAGTTTTTTATTTTAATGTTATGCTTTTGGAATGTTGACTTAAGTTAATTTATTTTAATTTACAAGCCATTTCTTATCAAGCTATTTTAATTGTTATGTTAATTTTACTATGTAGGCTTAGAAGAAGCTTTCAAAGGGGAGGAAAACCATGGAACTCCGAGTAGTCYAAAAAGAAAATGGTCATCGCCTGTTTGGATGGAGTATGATTGTCATGATGGTAACCAATTCAACGATMGGAAAGCCAGAGCTTACTGTAAGTATTGTAGTGGTGGACCTATTTATGCCGACTCTCAATTTGGTACAACAAATTTTAGGCGTCATACTCAGTCTTGTAGTGTTTGAAATAATGGTGATGTTCGTCAATTGCTTCTTGATAAAAGTGGTAAATTGGTAAGGTCAAAGATTGATAATTCTAAGTATAAAGAATTGGTGGCCTTAGCAATTATAAGACATGGTTATCCATTTACTTTTGCTGAACATGAAGGAAATAGGGATATACATGTGTATTTGAATGAGAATGTTAAGTGTTTTACAAGGAACACAYCAAAGAAATATTGTTTGCAACTTCATAAAAGGGAAAGAAAAAAGCTTATGATGAGTTTAACTAAGTTGTCTTCAAGAATTTGTTTGACTACWGATTTGTGGACTTCATGTGTTGGTCAAGGATATCTTTCTCTAACAGCTCATTTTATTGATGAGGAATGGAACTTACATAATCATATTCTATCCTTTTGCCATGTTCCCCCACCTCACAATGCCCATGCCATTCATGATAGAGTTTTAAAGCTTATTAAATATTGGGACATTCATAAAAAAGTTTTCTCTATCACGTTGGATAATGCAAAGTACAATTGATAATATGCAAGGTTGCTGTTGATAGTCTTGCTGTTTTTGTTCCTTTGCCTCTAATGGTGATTACTTTCACATTCGATTGGGCTCATATATTGAACTTAATAGTTCAAGAAGGCCTTGAAACTTATTGGTGAAGCATGTCATAAGATAGAGATTAGTCAGTATGTGACTGGTTCGGAAGTAAGAAAGATGAAATTTAAAGATTGTCTCTTGTGCTCAAGTGGTTACTTCTAAGAGTTTATGGTTAGATTGTCCAAATAGATGGAACTCTTCTTATAAGATGATTGAAAGGGCTTTGATCTATCGTTCTGCTTTTGTGAGGTTCAAAAGAATAAAGAGAGATCATGCTCCTCTAATTCCAATGGAGGATGTGTGGGTTAAGTTTGAAAAGATAAGTGCTCTCTTAAAGCCCTTYGATGACTTTACAACTAAATTTTCGGGGAGAAATTATCCTACTTCCAAACTATATATTTGCAAATGTGTGGAAAACTGAAACACTTTTAGTGACTTATTCTAATTCTGAGGATGAGACATTGAGGGACATGGCAAAAATGATGAAATGAAAATTTGACAAATATTGGGACTCTTATATAGTACTGTGCTTTCATTTGCTACTATTTTAGATCTTCGCTACAAAATGCATTTAATCAAGTATTGTGTTGAGCAATTGGATCCCATAAATGGAGAACTAAAAACAAAGCAAGTGAAAGATAAACTCTACAACTTGTTTGAAGAGTACACAAGTTCTTCCACATTGCATGATTTTCAAGTCCGTCAAGCTATGGATGATGATTGTTTAGCTGTAAGTTCCTACATTATATAACTTTTGTTTACGTTTTTTTTGTAATCTTCTATTACTTGATTATATATTAATTACTACTACGTTTTTCTTTAATATAGGGATCTCATCTTATACAAGTGTGACTAGAAACTTTTCTCAAATGGATATGTATCTAGAGGAGTCTAAGCTTGATCATACTATTATTTTAAATGTGCTTGAATGGTGGAAAACTAATGAAAAATGACTTCCCAAGCTCGCACATATGGCCAAAGATATTTTGAGCATACCTRTTTTTATTGTTGCGTYAGAGTCATCTTTTATCTTGGGTAGTAGAGTGTTGACAAAGTGGAGAGCTTCTCTTAAGCTGGAAAATGCAGAAGCATTAGTCACTACTCGTAGTTGGGTATTCAGCTATGAAGTTGATAAAGGTTACTTTTTATTCTCTGAACATTTGTTTATTTATTTCTTTTAATTACTTTGATTCTTTCATTATTTATTTGTTTTAGATGACAATTCACTTCATGATGGGGTGGAGTTTCGCATTAATGGTGTTGATTTTAATGGTGATGAAGATGTAGATGCAATTTTCGTGTAGTTATTTGGCTTTGAATGTTTGATTTGGTTGTTATCTTATATGTATTTTGGATTTGGTGAAGTTTTTTGATACTTTAAACTTGTTTGGTTTTGTAACTTAAGGAGTTATGATGTTTCTTTTAATTTGGATTTGGATGACTATAACTTTATCAATTTGTCATCTGTTACAACTATATAGGTATTTGCGCTTGGTGATCTTGATAAATAAATCATTTTGTTGTAGTTGATATTCGCTGTAATAGTTAGCTGACTTACTTAGTTCATATATCGCGATACATCGAATAAAAACCGTTAAAAAAACCTTGACCCACCTATTACCGAAAACATTGGGTCATGAACAAAGAAAGTCGACCTATTACTGAAAAATAATCGACCTRAAAATGACTGAAACYTGGTTTTGACCGACCGATTTTCCAAGTATACCTCTCACACTACGAAAACCCACCCAACACCCACACATCCCCCTCCCTCCTCACACCCACCACCAATCCCTCCCTCTAGTGAACTTAACAAACCCCACCAACACCAACGAATCTCCACCACCACCACACCCCAGCCACCACACCCCAACACTTTCTTATCCACTCCTATCGTAACCCTACCCTGCGAAACCCTTCAAAATCAAATCACAACCACTCCTAACACAACCTAAATCGTAACCCATTCGCAACCAATCACCCAAAATCTAGATTCTTCTCGAATTTGGGTCTACTTGTGTTCGAATTTGTATCTATTTGAGTTCGAAATTTGTGATTTTCATTGAAATAATTAAGATTTGAGTTCGAAAATAGTGATTTGGTGTTGATGATGCGATTGGTGGTGGTTCGACGATGTGATGATCGTTTGGTAGTGGTGGTGGTTCAATGGTGTGTGTTTCGGCATGTTATGTGGCTGAGTATGCTGGATGGGTGRCCTCGCTTGTAGTTTGCTCGGTTGGGAATGGTGGTGGCTTGGTTTTGCTGGGTTGTTCGTTGGGCTGGGAATGGTGGTTCGCTAGGCAAGGGTGGGTTGAAGCATGGTTTGGTTAGTTGGGGTTGCTGGGTGGTTTGGTCAGTTGGGTGTGTGGGCTCGCTGGTAGTTGCCGAAGTGTTAGTTTGGCTTGTGGGAGTAGTGGGTGTGAAGAGGTGGTGGTGGGGTTTTTTTTTTTTTTTTTTAAGTTTGAAATAGTAATAGTTAACTATGGTTAACTTTAGTAGTCAAAGAGGGCACCGATCATAAACTGATACTTCTTTAAGGGCACGCCCTAGGAATTCTCAAAAGCATGGGTACAACCGTACAACTTAGAATTTCGAAATCTTCGAGGGCATAACTTAGAAAAACTCATAAAAATAAAATGTGATGGGGTATGAAAAATAAGGAGAAAGCAAAGGCGAGGTTAATGAATAATGAATGCTCTAAAAACTTAAAAAAATGAAAGGGCAAATTAGGGAATTTATCCGTAGAAGATAAGAGAAACTCCCACACATGTTTGTTCACGCTTCAGTCTTCTGTACTCGGATTGAAACACAAACTCAAAGAGATAAACTGTGATAAAGAAGCAACAAAAATGGCTGCCATAAGCATGGCTTGTGTTTCTTCACAATGCTTTTCTCTTTCTTCTAAGCTTCAAAGTCTCTCTCTTTCTTCCCCCCTTTTCCCCAATTCATCCCTCAAACCCCTCACTTTCTCCGCTAATTTATCTCAATCTATCTTTTCTCAAGGTACACTTTCCCCTTTTTTTTCTATTATTTTTCTTATATTTTCTTGCTTGCTTTATTTATGCTCAATTTTTCAATTTGTTTGAGTTTGTGCATTCTTAATTTTAGTTTTATTCTGTGTTTTGGGTGTTGTTGATTGGAAATTCGTGTTTGTATGTGGTCTTGGTGATTTTTGGTTGGTACAATTTCAGAATTATGAAAAAATTATTACTTCTTTTGTTTAAAGACATTTGTATGGCTTTAACATTGTACGATTTGTGTTGTTTTTTGTCTTATTGAAGTTTTATGTAGCAAACTGATCCTCACACCCAGTATATTCACAACATAAATGTATTAGTTTTGTTTGAGAATGTCGAATTTGAAATTGTAACTTTTTTATAAATATTTTCCGTCGGTACAATCCTCCGGCTACTTGTACTGAGGCCGCTTTTCRAAGTGATCTCTAACTCGACTGTGACGCTTTGAAGCTTGTGAACCAAGCTTGTTTAGTAGCAATGTTGCCTAAAGTTTGTATTGACAATTTATGTACTTCAGTATATATTTGCAATTGTAATATTGTTTTGTTTGTTCACYTGTTTTGGATATTTTACAATGTTCTAGTTGTCAGTAGTATGCACCTCGGCCTGGTAAGAATAGAAGTGCAAAACTGCTAATATATTTGCCCTTGTACGAATGATTTCTTATTCAAATGTGACACTCAATATAGATTATTACTGATGTTGATAATGTGGGTTTTTAATGGGACTGTATTCTGGATCCCTGTCTTATGGCAGCGTCCAAAATCGAAGCTTCATTGTTTGTGAGGCTGCCACAAGAAGAAGGTGATTCTTCTGCAGCTAAGAGAAACACCCAAGCAGAGACAAGGCTTAGGAACAAAGCCGCAATTGAGGTTAAAACTCGCAGAAGAAGGTAAACTGTTTTTGTAAGCTTATGTCCAAAATTACGTGCAATTAACCTTATACTCTTCGTTGAGAAACTAGAAATGTAGTTTTGTGTTGTTTTTTTGATAGCCTTTGGTTTACTGTGATTTTGTATCGCTTTATGAATGTGCCCCTTCTTCGATTTAGTTATTTACATGCAATAGGTCGTTTGGATAGACTGCTGGTGTTGATTATTTTGTACCATGTTTTCTTAGAAAGTTTCCACTTTCAGTATATATGTTTTGTTTGGTATTCTGTCATTATGTGCGATATGTGCTTCCTCTGTGGTGGTAATATATATATATATATATATATATATATATATATAGTATATATTATATATTATATATATATATATATATTTATATTATATATATACTATATATTATAGTATTTATATATAATATATATATTATATATATATATATATATATATATATATATATTATATATATATATATAATATTTATTTATATATAAATGCTGTGCGGCACTTCCATGTGAATGTATGAAGCAATCTTCATGCGATTCTGTGATGGTTTCCTCTTTTGATGGTTTCTAGTAGCTAAGACCTGCATATTTTAAGCATATTTTCTGCTGATAAGTCTATGTCCTAACCAAAACGGTCCAATAGACTACTGAGTAAAGCTCTCTCTTGCCCTTCTTTAGAAGTGACTGTAATATATATTCTTGTAAGCAAATGATATAATAGCTCTTTATGTAGCATACGTATGACTGTTTTTTTGGGTTTCAGTGAAGGGTGTTCCTTTTGTAGTTTGATCGAGATTTAATAAGCATGAAGAATGTTGGTTGTGATGCTAGTAAAGCCTCAGTCTTTGAGGAGATCATGCCAGTGCAATGAGCAAATGGCTTGCATTTATGTACGGAAAAGAACTTCGAGTCAATGGTCCAAATTTATTCAATTGTCTGAATGTCATAGATGGTATTTTCTCTATGTTTCTTGTTTGTACCCTGAAAATAATTCTATGGTCCAACCTATGTTACCTGGACTCGTTCTTTACTTACGTGTTTGTGTCGACATGACACGTATTAGACCCGACTCATACATAAACACTTGAATTTTTAACTAAAAACTCGACTTTTTTCAAGAAAATGGGCGAGTCCAATACTAAGAAACCTGTGTCCAATGTCCAATTGGACACTTTATCTGAGCCTAGGTAACTAAGCGTCCAATGTTATGCCTGTCAGCATGTTATTAGGTTAGGCTAGTGTGATTTGAGGGAAGAACGGAGTAATAATGAAGTGGCTCAAATTCTTTAATGTCACATGTTACCCTCCTGCTGGATTTTGTTAGGTGGAGTGGACACTTAAATCTCATGTTCCTAAATACTCATTGCTACTCTAGTTGCGTCATCTATGTTACCCTGCGGYCCCAAAGACAGCAACACCTCTTAAAGGCTCTTGGCCTACGGCAAGTTGAGGATTAGGTGCCCGGTTGGTTATTGATCCATGAGCACAACAGCCATGCTAGTGCACAATTAGTCAATATTCCAGCAAGAGCAAGCAGTTTGATTGACATCTGGATCTAATTGATTAAAATCCAATTCCACATAACAATGAATCTCCCGGCATCATTTTTAATGGATGAACACTTTTACTGAAGCACCTAATGAACCAATAGGGATTAAGGACCTTAGTTTTAATTTTTAAAAGGTGTGCCTAGGTGCAAGGTGCCAAAGGTAGGGATTTTTTGAAGCAACGCACAAGGACCTTTCTTATGCACCGAAAAACTGCTCCTTTTTGGGCTTGAGTTCGAGTGTCACTGACATGGGTACTTGAGTTGAAAGGAGTGTACTTGATTTGACTTTGCTCTTTTATAAAGAATTGATGCTGTCAAGTGCAACAAAGTTACTTGTATGTGTATCACATTTTCTGTTTCTTGTGTCCTGTTTCCTATTTTCCTTTCTWTGAGYATTATATAACTTTATGGAAGATGATACAACCTGCTATGTGCCAGAGAAGTCCACCATGTTAACGCTTGGGTATGCTTGTAATTTGTAATTATCCATCACATTTGTCATGTAGTTTCACTTATGAATTGCGTGTGTGAGTTTACTGCCGTTAGCGACTAAAGGTTATCTTAAAAGAATTTTTAATGTTACAACAAGTACCTACGTAAAACTATCGAGTATTGACACTCCTATCATGGGTGTAGATATACTGATGGTTRATAGCTTTGTTTTGAAATCATGGATACACTTGGACTGCTGGACACAATTGCACTTGCCTGTGTTTAACCCAAATACCTGATGGCAAGTAACTTGGACTAAAGGTAATAATTAAACCAAGAGGAAGCTTTCACATCTTTTGGAAGCTATTGTACTTCCTGTAAAAATATCGATTACATAAGTTAAATTATGGCACCTGAATCTGACAAGGACAGAGAGAACTTGGTGGAACTTAGTGAAATTGAACTATGGAATTTTATTSTGCATAGCATGACTGGCATCTGTTTGAACTAATAACAGCGTTGTGTTTGGAATCATAGATATCTCGTATCTTTTAGTTGATTCAGCTTTTCCTCTGTTCTTAAAGTTCAACGGACTTACGTAGACTGCTGGTTAACTTGTCAATTGTAGGTTTTTGAAGCATTAGACGCTCTGAAGAAGAAGAGCGGTGCAACCCCCGAAGAACTTGTACCAATAGACAACCTGATTGCTGAAGCTTATTCAGCCATTGACAAGGCAGTGGTGAAGGGTAGCCTACATCGGAACACTGGTGCACGTCGTAAATCACGGCTGGCTAGAACCAAGAAAGTTGTGGAGATCCACCACGGGTGGTACACACCTGCCCCAGCAGAAACTACTGCGTAGTCTGCTTTTAACTTGTAATTAGTATTAAAATCAGTTGATGKTGTTGTAATGTTGTAGCTCCTCAATGTCAATTTTTGTTTTGAGYTGTATTCATTTTGTAGCCAATGTTATATTTGCGGTTTATATCAATTTCTATACTGTTCTTCGAAAGATATTCGAATTATTGGTTTCAGCGTGCCTATTTATACTGATGTGCTGAGTTTCTTTACCTGCATTAAGGGTGATCAATTTATAAGTGAGCTGCAACTTGTCCGCATGCAATCATGTAGTGAGTCTTAAGTGTTTTTAGCGATTGGGTTTGCTTTGAAAGATGGGTTTGTTTTGTTGTTCACTTATTTTTTACTCTATCTGAACCTTATTTTATTTCTATTATTTTTTTTAGTTGTTTTTGTGAGAGATAAAAATAAATAAGTTTTTTTTCAACTTATGTTTCTGAGCTGAACTTATTTGTTTCCACCTGAATTATTATTTGAACTTATGTTTTTTAAGTTGAATTAACAAACTTGATTTTATGGTATTTTCGGCTTGTTCAAGGAAATTAGCTCCCTAAATCTAGTGACAAAAGCCCAACTTTCCTATCTATTTCATTTTTCTTGTTAGTGATAATGGATTGCTTGCGATGTTGGTTGTTTACACAACTATGAATCTATGCAATACAACATATAAATATATAATTTGATATTGTAGGATTTAAATTTCACATAAATAAATTCAATTGAGATGGGATAGTTTAAGTGGTTAAAGCATCTCTTTCGATCTCAAGATTCCTGAGATCGAGTTACATCGTGCCCTTGTGTGGTTTTTTAACATACAAAAAAAGAAAATAATGTCGATTAGTGTTGTTTACTTTATAAATTTTTTGTATTAGCATTCATTTTCCTAAGACAAGTGTGTAGTATTGCAAAATGAATAGGATTCGCTCGTCCATTTTTTTAGTTAGAAATACATGGTCATTTTCTATAATATTGATGAATCGTAATGAAAAGGAGAAATAGAATGAGATTTTTAGAATTTTTTAGATATTTTATTTCTACAATGGTAAGAGTGTCAAATTCTTAAGAGATGAGAAATGGATAGGAAGTAAAGCGGAGAGGATCTACAAAGTCGTTAGTTAATCAAGAAACTGTAGGTTTGGATAAAATTAGTCCCTTCATGTTGTATGGTACTTGACAATAGTGCTTGCCCTCTGTTCCACTAATCAATGTCCTCTACTTTACTGTTCTTGTTATGTTCACGATATACTTATAATGTCGAAATATCTTTATTATATATTAGTTGAATATATGACGGGGGAGATTTAGAGAGATTCTCATCTACTAATAGGTAGTGTCGAGTTTTGCTTAGTGGTACGAATTTAGTGAAACGAATTCCACCCATAACAATAAAGTGGGGGTCATCTTTGAACCTACTGTAAGTTGTAAAGTAAATTCATTGTCTAATAATTAAATTTGTGGTTTTTTGCAAATATTTATTTTTTAAAAATTTTTTAGCAATTAGTACCCCCAGTAAATTTATCAACTTAGTATTTTGCGAACCCACCAATATTTAACTAGGATCTTGCCACGCCTGACGAAAGGGAGTAACCTTAATGAGATGACGTTTCAAAATTACTTACTCATTTCTTAGTTAAAGGTAGTGAAATCCAATTAATATTTAATAAACAAAAAACACTCAATTTTAAAAAAGAAAGCCTTCAATCACATATGTTCGCTCTATTATACTAGTATGCTATAAGTGAAGGTGGAACAATATGTCCCTCACTACATTACAATCTACCCTTAAGAGATAGAAAAATGAACCAGCATAAGTGCATAACTACGAACTGAATATTATATAAACCTATCCTAAATTATTCTTCTTCAATCAATTCCAAATTTTCCACAATTAACGCATGTGTAATTTCCAAAATTCCACACCATCAATGAGCACCATTTTTACAAAAAATTTCATCAAAATTGCATAAATAAAAATAGAAACTACAAAATTATTATTGAATGATTCTGGCCACTAGACATTAGGCCAGATCAATATCGAGAGAAAGCCAAAAGAGGGCATCTAATTACGATATTGTCATCAACTTTGTTGACTGGTCAAACAAAGTATTTCTGAACAACTCTACTAAACAGAATCTGTAGAAATCTTCAAGATCCTTCTTTGTTGTAAGTAATTACAGATTATCCTCTTAATTGGATTTATAAATGGGAGCTGTATGCTCTATTAATTAAGGGAGGATCCGCCAAATTTTCTGACCATTATTACTTACAAAATTACTCTCTCTCTCTCTCTCTCTCTCTCTCTCTCTCTCTCTCTCTCTCTTTTAGGCATCGGAGGTGGTCCCTAGGGTACAAACCCGTGGGCCCTCTGACAACTTTTTTCCCTCTCCTCACGAACTTCGGCGAGTTCTCCGACGAAGTTTTTCAGGTGTTTAGTCGATTTCAATCCAGTGCAAATGACAAATTGTGAAGAGGTTCCCTTACTTGTTTCACCTAGATATCTCGCTGGTGATCTGGAATAAAGTGGCTCTGTGTGTGGGAATCAGATCAAGAGTCAGACAGGGCAACGAATACATAGAGAGTCGCAAAAACGCCAATGTTATTCCAACATGCATTCAGGAAAGAATGTTAGGAAGATGTTGCTAGATTGCACGATCTCAGCATCAAGAAACAATTCATGTTCAAGAGGGAGTTACAAGAAGAGATCTCAATGATCTTGCTGTCAAGTTTGATCATCTGTTTACTGCACTAACCCGAGGCCTTGATGCTCACTTCGCCGACCTGGAGTGGGCAATTCCTGGAGTACCTCGAACGGAGCCTGAACCTGCACCACAACCAGTACAGCTGACTCGTGCAAAAATTCCGAACTCAGGCTGTGCAGAGCTTTAGGCGAATGAGGGACAAGTGGTACGGAGCCGTCGAAGCCCCTACAACTTTGTCAGCAGATCCAACGAATCTACACGACACTCTCATGGATCGCCACCTCAAAGTCCACGGGCGCACAGTCGAGTCAGGTCTCGGATTACAGTCCCTCTACGCTCTCCTCCTATCCAAGATGCAAGGCATGAAAGTTCAAGGCACACAGTGGCGTCCAAGAGTAGGGCGGCCACCACGATAATCCAGGATGCTCGAGAAATCATCAACAATCGAAGGCATGAGCGTGGAGAGAGTAGTAGAGCACATTCACCTCGAAGATCTCCTGTTAAGAGATCGCCCACTTGTCGTTCTCCCACTAGGCGACATGCTACGTGGCGTTCCCCAACCAAAAGATCCACTGCTCACTGTTCTAGAAGACACGGTCGACCAGCCAGAGAAACCTCATATGAATACACCTCTGAGACGGTGGCGGAGAGTGTCCCTAGGGGAATTCTTACTTCCCGTACTCCTCTCAGCCGAGAGATTCTTGATACAGTCGATAGAAGAAAAGCAAAGATCCCAACTATGGATCATTTTGATGGTACAATGGACCCAGATGATCACATGGCGGCTTAAAAGGCACAAATGGGTGTTCAGAAGGAATGTGAAGCCTCTTGGTGTAAATTCTTTCCTACAACTCTCAAAGGTATGGCTCTCACTTGGTTCAGTGAACTCTCATCAGGATCCATCACTAATTTTGTTGTCTTGGAGGCACTATTTCAWCAACAATTTATTGTTGGAAAACGTAGCACTCATGAGTTGTAAGYAGGAGACTGGCGAAAGTTTGAAAGATTACATCAAAAGGTTTGACGCAAAATCACTGAAAATTTCCAATCTAGAAGATCATGTTGCTTTTGTATCCCTGTTGACTAGACTGCGTCCAGGGTGCTTCAAGCAGGATCTTATGATCCAAGATGTGAGGAAATACTTTGTGGCCATGGAGATGGCTCAACGTTATATCCAAGCTTCAGAAGCTAATAACAACGATCCTCCCGTAAAGAAAAACTTTTATAACAATGATAAGCGAGACCGGTCAAGGGGCGATCAACGGAATGGCGATCGCAGAGATGATAACCAAGGAGGCTATAAGAAGAGGAAATATCGAGATGATGGCGTTGATMAAAGATACAATGTTAACAGGCGAGATATATTCCTAGATCTTAAAGGGAGCAATTTGCTTCCGAAACCTCAACTAGTTCAAGCTTCATCAAATCGAAGAAATTAGAATTTGTAGTGTGAATACCACAAGGAGAGTGGGCACACTACCCGGAACTGTCACGAGTTGAAGAGAGCTCTTGACAAGTTGGATGATGAAGGAAAACTCAACAAGTATGTTAACAAGGAAAGTCARAAGAAGTAGCAGCCATCTAATAGTAATGACACTGATGTAGGTAGGTGTAATAGTTGGGGGATTGGCATCTCATGGTCCCAACAATAGGGGAAGAAAGCAACACTTGTATGAATTGAGGCATCAAGTGCTGGACGTGGCTAAGTCTCCCCCACCTCCCTGTCCTACGATGAATTTTGATAGCAAGTCTTCAAATCCAGCCAGCATACCACATGACGATCCATTGGTTATTGAGATGAAATTTGCGAACGCCAGGGTGCGTTGGGTTCTCATTGTTTTTGGAAGCTCATCCGACATCATCACATATGAGTGCCTTAAGAAATTGAAATGCGGAGAAGAAAAGTTGGAGCCTCTGTCTCAGCCATTGGTAGGTTTTGGCGGACAGAATGTTTACCCCAAATATATGCTTGCCAATTAGGTTGGGCTAGAAAGGGCAAGAGCGATGTCTAATGGTCAAATTTATTGTATTTGACATGCCTTTGCCGTACAACATCATCAATGGGCGGCCATTACTTAATCAAGTAAAGGCGGCCATTTCTACCTTTTAATTGTTGATACTGTTCGAAACGGACAATGGAGGGGTAGGAAAGTTGTATGACAACTAGAAATCAGCCCGAGAATGCTATGTGAATAGTCTCCGAGGAGTTCCTACTGTAGTAAATTCTCCCTCAAGCAGCAAGAAGTAGAAAGGGTAGATTTAGCAGTCCTAATGGATGTTTATATTGTAGACAACCCCAAATGGTATGCTCACCCGCGTCCCATTGATTCTCATGAGGAAGTGATGATTGATGAACATCCCTCCCATACTATCCGGGTTGGGGCTAATTTGGACGAACAACTCAAGGATCAGATCATTGGCGTTCGAAAGGAGTATCGAGAGGTATTTGCCTTCACAACAAACGAAATGCCAGGCATTTCCCCTGAAGTGATGCAATATAAGCTTAGTATCAAGAAGTTATGCCATCAGGGGCGAAAACGTTGCTTAGCCGCCGCTGCTGAGGTGAAGAAGTTACTTGACGTCGGTTTCATTCGGGAGTGTCAATATACCGAATGGCTGGATAATGTTGTTTTAGTCAAAAGCCAATGGACGTGAGACGTGTTTAGATTTCATAGACCTTAACAAGGCCTGTTTGAAAGATGACTACCCTATCCCTAAAATTGACAAACTTGTTGATTCTACTASAGGGCATGCCCTCTTTAGYTTYATGGACGCCAACGCTGGATATCACCAGATCCATGTATGAGGCGGATCAGGCACACACCACCTTCATTACTAATCAAAGGGTGTATTGCTATAAGGAGATGCCCTTTGGCCTTAAAAACGTCGGGGCTACTTACCAGGGGTTGGTTAATCAAATATTTAACGGTTAGATTGGCCGAAATATTGAAGTTTACGTTGATGACATGATTGTCAAAAGTAAGCTTGAAACTGACCATATTGCTGATCTTAGAGAAACTTTCGAGTCCTTGAGGAAATACAACATGCGGCTCAACCCCCAAAAATGCATTTTGGGGTTCGTGGTGGAAAATGTTTGGGATTCCTTGTAGATGAAAGGGGCATAGAGGCGAATCCTGATAAAATTCAAGCTATTMTGGATATGCAATCTCCCAGAAGTGTCAAAGAGGTCCAKTTGCTGACTGGATGCATGGCTGCCCTTGGGCATTTCTTGTCAAAGTCAAACGACAAGAGCTTAGCATTTTTCCAAACTTTGAAACGATCAATGTTTAAGTGGAACGAAGAAGCAGAGGAGGCGTTTCAACAGTTAAAAAAGCATCTGTCAGAGATTCTGAAGCTGGTATCGCCACTGCCGAAGGACCCTCTATTTGTGTACCTGGGGGGGGGGGGGGTTCAGAATATGCTCTCAGCACGGTACTGGTCGCCGAGAGGACACTACAAAAAAAAGGCTTATAGAGACGGATTTTTAGGGACAGAAATGTACCCGTTTCTAATTTAGAGACGGAAAACATATATTCCGTCTCTAAAAACATTTAGCGACGGAATTAAAAATTCCGTCCCTAAATTAGAGAYAGATCCRAAATTCCGTCCCTAATTTAGAGACGGAATCAAAATTCCGTYGCTAAATTAGGGACGGTTTTAACATTTTCGTCCCTAATTTATTTTGAAAAAGCTACTTTAAAATATGTTAAAAAGATGTGTTATATTCAGGGACGGATTTTAAAATTCCATCCCTAAATTAGGAAYGTATTTTTAATATCCGTCCCTAATTTAGAAACGGATACGTGTAAAATCCGTCGCTGATACAAGAGCCTCATTAGCCATTGAAATGGCCACAATGGCCCACAATTGCCACAAAGACTTAAAACCCACCGACACTCCTACACTCCCATCCACTTATTCATTTCTTCATTTCTTTTCTCATACTCTCTCTCTTCTTCATTCTTTGCTTCTTTTACAGTATGTTTCCTTCTTCAGTTTCTGATTTCCATCAATCTCACTCTTTTGATTGCTTGTTTCAACAAGTAAAAAAAAAAAAACCACCAAAATAAATAAAATCGTCCCTGATTTTTGTTATACTTAAAAAAATTTCAGATTTCAACTTCTCAAATAATTCAATTTTTTCATTCAAATATCCTGATTTTTCAACTTGCAATGTTTTGTTTTAATTTATTAGATTTCATTTTTTCTGCAATTATGATTGTCGTTCTCTCAATTTTTCCAGATGTTTTTTTTCT
>SNQN01004186.1:36293-49615 GCA_008642245.1 Bassia scoparia
ATTTTCAAACGTAAGTTACACTTTCTAGCTTAAGTGAGGCTTTAGATAGTAATCTACAGGGTTCTAACGTATTTAAAGAAGTTTATGTGAAGTTCAAAAAGACTATAATTTTTCTGAGTCGACACACAAATCGTTATCGAAAGAAGAAGTATGTTCAATCACGGAATGTTACTCATCTTTGTGAGGGAGACTAATTTAAATGTAGTCTAGCATGTTCCCAAGTTTCTACATTTAGTTTAGTTTTCAAAGAAAATTCTGCATTTCAAAGTCTGTTTGCTGACAATTTAGATAAGTTTAGACTTAAACACTCCTTGATTCATTCCTTGAGGATATAACTAAAACCCTTCTCCACTTAATTGTCGTAGGATAGCATATATGATTGAGATATGGCTTTACTAAACATGGACATTGATAGGATTGCCATTAGGGTAATATTCTCGCACACGATCCCCAGTCAAGGGCGGCATCCATAACTTAAATTGGCGTGTTGCCTAGCAGAAGGCAAGGTTGTTTTAGTCTCTAGCGACGTGTAAGCTTAGTTTTATTTGCTTTTTCTAACATTCAAAATATTCCTCAAAAGATTCTTGCTCAAATTCACTTTAAGTTGGCTCAAGTTGTTTTTGTTTCATTTTGAGCATTTTTCATTTCATGCAAAGTAGAGAGCCACTTGTTTTTTTACCCCGAGAWAGAAAGGACTTTGAGGAAGATTAGAAAGTCTAGGAAGACGGKTTCGAAATCTAGTGAGAAGAGGGAYAGTGAAGAGGAATTTGAGGAATCGAGTGACAGTGAGAAAGAGGTCGAGGATTTTGAGGAAGAGAAGGAAGAGACAGTGGCAAGACCTATTAAAGATTTAGGGACCCCGGGCTCCTATGCAACAACCAAGGCAATTGTGTTACCAAATATTAATGGGAACTTTGAGATTAGGCCGAACCTCATCTAAMTCATTGAATCAAGGCTATTTCATGGGTTAAGRAGTGAGCACCCACATAAGCATTTGAAAGATTTTGAGAAGTACGTSGATACGATTAAAGTCAATGGGGTTAGTCAAGAGTACTTGAGACTCAAGTTGTTTGAGTTCTCGCTTCTGGGGAAWGCCTTAGATTGGCTTGAGAAGGAGGTAAAACCCAACTCATTGACTACTTGGGAAGAGACAACTAAGGCGTTCTTACATAAGTTTTACCCCCATAGAAAAACGGYCGAGATTAGAGCCAAATTGCAAGGGTTTAGTCAAAGAGTGGATGAGATTCTCTCCGAGGCTTGGGAGAGGTTCAAGGAATATCAAAGGGAATGTCCCCATCATGGAATCCCTAAATGGCTCCCATATCAAGCGTTCTACATGGGGCTAAATAACACAAGAAAGAAGAGTTTGGATGCCGAAGCGGGTAGTCCAATAATGAACAAAAACGAGGTTGAGATAGAGGGGATTATAGAAGATATAGTGGATAACTATGCGACATGGCAAGAAGGGGAACGAGCTCCCCCAACGCAAACAAAGGGCACTATCCACTCTCTAGGCGAAGGGAAAGTAGGTTAGAAACTCCTTGAAAGCATCAAAACAATAGTGGAGAAATCCCTTGAGAAGGGGGGAATCTCCTCCTCTCAAGCGGCTCCAACCACCCTATTAAAGGGCCAAGGTAAGTCCAAGCCCCAAGTTTACAATTCTATGCCTYATRGTGTTTTGTTTTGTAGCAATTGTGGTGCCTATGATCATCTCTCTTCTTATTGTCATGTGCAAAATGTTTCCTTAATTGATGATAGTTTTGTTGATGAATTGCCTTATGAGTATGATTTTGAACAATGCAACATGATAGGTGACAATGGGGCAAGACCTCGAAAGGGAGCCAACCCTAATCCCAATGCATATGGGCCTATGAGAACCCCTTACAACCAACCTAGCCAAGGAGGAAATGGCTTTGGCTATCCAATGCTGCTTTGGTATGCGCTCGTTGGCTATGAACCGGCCTCTGCAAAGACATTAGCCATTAGAAACTTTGCTTTGTGTGAGCTGGGTTTGTCATGGAAATGTCGTACCTAAGCAAAGATAAGACACAGATAATCATTCATTTAAAGTCAGAATACAAGTACACAAAGACCATTAACACGCAAATATCATCACCTGTCACAATTCTCAAATTCCTATTCACATAGGTTTTGATCATAAAGTTACACAACATATGAAATGAAATTGAGAGAGGAAAATTAAAAGTCACATTTGTAGCTTTAATTATGCAAAGATTTCAAGTTAACACTGTAAAAGTTACACTATACATAGTCCAAAAAGTTAGTAATTCGAACTTTAAGTTACCACTTTTTATGTAAACAATTTTTGAATCTCTCAGCATTATTTAACCAGAGGCAATACAAGTACGGTATGCAACCAACACACAATCAATCAAGACTGGAACAAAAAAAAAAAAAAAAAACAAACTCCAAAACAACAATGCATCAACAATATCATCACACTAAAACACGTTTATAATCACCAAAATAGGAAATAATAATATCGAAAACCACAAAAATCACACTATATACATAACCAGGCTTAATCTATTGTCAACTAACTTATTGTCAATCACAAGCAATTTTTCAAGTGATATAATTGACAAATTAAGAAAATAAAAATAACATATCAAATAATCACAACACAACCACACCCAACAGTTACAATAGCCGTCATTGGCCTTGATTGATCATTGAGATTCGCCGAAGATTGAAGGTAGAAAAAACTCGACACACCAGATAAACTGCAAGAATGGATGGCGATAGATTGATTTGATCGAACGTTGGAATATTCGCACTAGCGATGACGCGAGTTGATTTCGTAGATCGATATGATTTGCTTTGTATGTGTGTTTGCGCGGTTCGTAATTTCTCCTCCTTCACTCCTAGTAAACGAAGGCACTCTTATACAATTATTGGTTTTACAATAAATTATAGCAGGGCCACACGGTTGCAACACAATTTTTGAAAACATCGTCATCACAGCAACGATCGTGGAGTCGGGGTAATAGGATGCGGGTACCATACACGCAAAGTGCCAAACCGAAACGAGACGATCGCATAAAAAATTTCGAGAGATAGCGAGAACAGGACCTAAGTTCACAAAAATGAGAAAAAGTTATAGACCAAATCACCCTTCAGTGAGTAATGACAGAGCTCCTGTTGTGGCTCTGCCTCTCGGCGGCCGCCCTCCTCCCCTCAGCCCGGCGACCTGGCTTTGTTCCCCCCGCCTCCCCCCCGGGTTTTCCCTCCCTGGGGCGGCCGGCTTTGGCCCCCCCGGCCCTTCCCCCCCGCGGGTTTTGGTTCTTCCCCCCCCTCCTTTGCTCCCCGGTTCCCGGTTTGGTCCCCCTTCCCCCTCCCTGGTCGGCGGGTTTTCGGGGGCCTCGCTCCCCTCTCGGTCCCCGCCCCCTGGCGGGTCTGCCCTCCCCCGCTCCCCCCTTTTCGCCCTCCTCCCGCCTCTTCCCCCCCCTCCCTTTTCCCGGGCTTCCCGGGCCCTTCTGGGCTACGCGGACCCCGTTCCCCCTCCTTTCCCCTCTCACCTCCCCTCCTTCCCCCTCCCTCCCCCCTTCTCTCCTCCCCTCCCGCCCCCGCGTTGTCCACCGACCCCGCCTTTCGGGCTCCTTGCCGCTCTTGCGGCATCCTGGCCCCTTGCCCACCCCTCTCCCGTCCTCTGTCAGCCCCCCCCGTGCCTCCCCGCCTGCTCGGGTTCCCTGCTGCCCCGCCTGCGGATGCGGGGCGTTGGTGCGCCCGTGGCGGTGGCCGGGTGCGGTGCATCCGGCGCCCTTGGCGCCCTGTCCTGCGCCCGCCCGGCCCCGGGAGCGCGTGCGCCACCCCGCGTGCCCGCGTGCCACGCCCCGGCGGTCCACCGCGGTCCTGCTGGTGAGGGTTGCTCGACTGCGCGTCCCGCGGCGCCACGGTTGCGGTTTTGGGCCGCCCCGCGCCGCCCCCCACCGCGGCTCGCGCGGCGGGTCAGGCCTTGCGGAGGTGCGTCCTAGCCTGGGCCCGCTCTTGCCTCGTCTACCCAGCGGTTATACCGCGCTGCTCCCGGCGTTTTCGCCCCTCTGTTCGGTCCCATTCCCCTGCTTCCTCCCCCCTCCCCTATTCCCTCCCGTGGTGCCAGCGTGAATGCCAACTTCTCCAATTTCTTAGAGAAGGTGCAACAAGGGTAAAAGAGAAAAGTCAAGCCCAAGAGTTGGCCTCCACGTGAGATCCCATAGAACTCAAGGATCGGGCACTTCCTCCGTCGCTTAGCCAAAATGCACATCCTTGTTAAGGATGCTTTGATGTGACTTAGGGGTGGTATAAGTGTGATGACCTATCGGTTTTCAAATGGGACCACCACTCTTAAGCCCTCCACTAGGTACATTCTCGGGATGGCACAATCGAGTTTTTGTGGTTGGGGTTGACGAAGAAATGTGCTTCTCAAGTCGGTAAGAAGGTCACATGTTTAAAAGAATGACTTTGTGGTACTCAATGTGTAAAAGAAACCCAATATCCTCATTGATTTGGGAAGACCTTTCCAAGCCATTCACGCGGTGCTTGCATTGATGTCAAGCAAGGCCATAGTTACGGTGGGCAAGGATCAGCTAACTTTTCTTCGAAAGAAAACAGTTTTTAAGGGCCACATGGGATAAGTGGCAAATGGTTTCTTTCTCCTCTGTCTTTGTGATTTACTTGGGGTAGTAGCTTGATGTTAACCGTATTATGTGCTTAGTGCGACTTTGTGGCCAAAGTAGGTTGTGGCGTTATGCAAAGTTCTCACAAAGAGCGACGCAGAATGAGGGCTAAGATAAACCTTGTGGGATATCTCAGATGTGATCTCTGCAGCTCCGAGTGTCGAGATGGATGGTAAGATGCTCATTTGGGCACTCCGGTTTTTGTTCAGTCTCTAGAGCGGAATAGCGAGAACAAGGAGCAGATCCCTTTGAGTACTTGAGGAGTGGCTCATTCTTCTTCAAATTTCTCTTGATGATTTGCTTTGATGTTTTTGCATGATGGTTATGCTCAGCGTAGTGCAACTTCTACGTTTGTTGGTGCTAAAGGATACCGCCTTGATGGGGTGAATGCGTCAAGCTGTGACGTTAATAAGCGCTTTCGGGAGGAACCCCGAGGGCTTCACCGCCAATTTTTCCCTTTGTGTTTGTGTTTAGGAGGCACTCGCTAAGGCCTAGTTGTTGTTGTTGTTTGATTCCGTTTGTGTTTTGGAATGTGTTGGCTTTTATTTTTTTGGTTGTGTTCTTATTTTTTGTATTTTGGTTTTTTTGGTTTGGGCTTAGGTAATAACAATAAAAAATCAAAACACTACTATAAAAAAGGTCTAAAAGACGGTTAAGAAAACGCCTAGAGACCGGAAAACAATCCGCTCTAGGTGAAAGGGCTTTAAGGTAAAGAGCCGGCTTATCATTGCGGTCTTCTTAAATCATTAAAGAGACGCAGTTCTAACTAAAACACGTCTCTTTGACAGTCTACAGCAGACCGGTTCTGACATCATGTACGTTTTTGTTACACTTAAGAGACCGGTTCTGACACATTAACGGGTCTCTTAGGTAGAATATTTTTTTAAAAAAAGAAAGTGGCCCACTTACATACATTATGAGGTGGGGGACCAGTCATTACTACTATTTTTTTACATAGAAAGAAACAATTAATGACTATTTGGATACACTCTAACAAATTACATAAAAAATATATCGTATTATAAACAAAGTAAAAATTTACATATGTGATAACAAAGTAACAAATTACATACGGTTGAACGAGAGAGGGACTTTTTCCTTGTCTCACATTAAAATACATCATTGAAATGACAATGAGACATATCTAGTCACACTCAAATTCACTATTTTATACATTGTATTAAACAAAACAAACAAATTAATAAAAATAATCATACAAATATATTAAACAATCACAGTTTTCATTATCACACAAACATAAAATAACAATGCAAAGATGAAGAAAAAATATACTATGCAAATTCATTTCCAGCAAATTATTCATCAATATTCGACTTTATCAATAAGTTCTGAAGATGATCGATCTATCAAAAGCCTTTTAAAAGCAGAAACCAATAACAAACTATCAGCAAGATATAAGGCATGCAAAAGGTCTGTGATTCTTTGATTTCCGTCAGTTTAACTAAACTGTGCACAAGAAGACTGAATGAGAGCAGATCAAACAGATGAATTGTTTTAATATGTCGGACAATCGAGAATAGCGCAAATCCAAATATTGGTTCATCTCACTTGTGTTAGAGGTTACTAAGCACAGCTTTTCATACTCGGAGTAATGGTATTTTCCTTCTTTAACTAAGCATTAAGGGCACAAGTTATGGAACGATATTCTCTTTTCTTTAACTAAGCATTTCATACTCCGGATCGGAGTATATTGAAAATTAAGGATTCAAATTGATCAAAACACTTACAATACATCCTCCTTCTATGCATGTGCAAAATTTATGTATTGGATTACTCTTTCCTCTAATATAATTAATTGTTAAGGGTGCAAAATAGATACGCGCTGCCTAAGAATTTATAACGGAGGAAAGATCTATTCTTAGGTTTAGTTACGAAGAAGCACAAATAGCAGACATGAGATCACAATATTTTTTATAAAGCCTGAAATGACTCACTAATATACCATGAATGATTCACGAGAACATGTTGCATGGAGAAAAGATGAAAAACACCAACTAACAGCACAGGGAGAAACAATGAGACAAAACGAAGGCTGAATAGGAAAGCGAGAAGGTAAATAAATGGTATTTGAAATAAACAACTTACCCTTTTTCCAGCTTCTATTCTATGAATTCTGCAAATAATAACATTAAAAAAATAAAAATAAAAATCAAAAATCAAGAAGCAAGAAAAAATAACATTAAAAACGATTGAATTATATATCACAAAATACAAGAACGAAAATCGCTTTCAGATCAACAAGAATAACAACAATATCAACAAAGTGAGCATGCTTTCGACTTCAGATATCTGAAATTTCTCAAATTGAATGCAGCAAAAATCGAGAAATAAAAATAAATAATCCGTAACACAAAGATTGAAGACAAAATCTGGAAAAAAATTCCCAAAATAACCAGAAAGATGAAAAAAAACGAAAGTTCCAGAGAAGATAAAATTGATAACTGAAGATGAAAACCAACTTAGAAATCAAGTCATGATAGAGAGAATTTAACTAAAAATCATAATAAATTAACTACGTGCAAATAAACCCATAAATTTAAGCAATCGTAAATTCATTAGATTTTCAAAATAAATCTAATAATCGGATTCAACAATTGAAAACATTAAACTGAAAAACATTAAAAAAACAAAAATTCAAAAAAATCGGAAAACCACAGTATAAACCAAATCGAAAACCAAAATAAAAATAGGAATGAAAAAAATAACGAAAAATGATAGAAATTTACCTTGCTATCAAACATCGATCAAGGAAAATGAGCAAATGATTTTGTGTTGATGCAAATTAAAAGTAAGAAGAGAGATGCAATTAAAGAGTGAATGGAGAGAGGAGTTGTGTGAGATGAAAGAGGAAAGAGAAGGGAAAGTCGAGGGTTAAGCAGAATAAAGTGGGGAGAGAGATTAGAAGTTTTGCTTTTAATTGTGAGTATTACCGTTGAAAAAGAAAAAAAATGAATTTTATATAGGTGATAGAACGAACTTACGAGTATTAGTTCTTGAGTACTAAGATTGCATGGTGGGGTAATGGTCAATGAAAGGGATAGTATACATAAGAACCGGTTTTACAAATCCGATTCTTAACCATTTAAGAGAACAGGTTTTTTAAATAAAGTCGGTCTCTTAACTTAAGAGACCGGTTTTAAAAGGTATCACCGTCTCTAAAAGTATATGTTATCCATTTTTGTAGTAGTGAAATTGCACTTTGGGAAAAGTAATTCCAAGATGCAGTGAATGTTGTGTAGGAGAATGCAGTGTGTATAAACTTGCTCCCTAAGTGTAGTATGTTGTGAATTGGGCCACCTTCAATTCCCAAAATTTGGTTTGATATTTGTAAACTTCATTTGTGTAGGTAATGACACACAATCCAAATATTTCTATCCTTACCCTCCTTTAGCATTACATTACAACCCGAAAGTGTCCTTTAATCTTGAGAGTTGAGTCACAACAGGTGAGGGAGTCAGCATTTCTTCATTTTGGATGTCTAGTGCAATGTGCTTAAAACGTCACTCTTAAATCCTCTCTAATGCTTTCCTTGAGCTCTTTTCTTTGAGCTATGTGTTGTCACCAAGCTTGGTCTACTTGAAGCCAAGGAGGGTCGCTTGGAGAGAGGAAGAGAGTGGAATGATTGATTTATTGCAAGTTTTGGAAAGTTGACATAATTTGTGATATCTATTTGATCTTGTTTGATTTTAGTTGGGGGACATCTTTCTCCTTATTAGTGTCCCTTAAAGTTCTAAGAAAATCCATCCAAGGCATTTTTGTTCTTCTTTCTTCAGTTTTTCTTTTTTCTCTTTGTTTTTTGTTTTTCCATCTTGTGTTCTTGTGTTGAAATCTTTGCGCTTGATTTCTTCTTATTTTATGGAGTTGTGGGTCCTTCTCTTGGAAACCCTCAGGAGACTTTCCTAGTGCCTTCCTTAGAGATTTGAAGGGTTTAAAGGGCTTGTCACTAGTTGCTAAAGTGTCGTCGATCCTAAAAAGTGAGTTGTGTATAGTTTTCTTTTTTTTTCTTTATGCTTTGCTTTAACTTTGTCAAGGACGTGCAAAGTGTCCTAGTTAGGGGAGTTTATAAGGCAGAAAAATGGCCAATATGTGGTGTTTTCGATATCATTTCACTAACGCTTTTGGTTTAGAATTTCCACTTGTTTTAGTTTTTGCAAGCTTGTTGGTTTTAGTTGGTTTTTATAGTTTTTTACTAGTTTTCTTTACTCTTCTATCTTTGTACAACTCATTGCAGCTTGTGAGTGTTTTGCAAGTAGCTTGATGTGCGCATGTTGGTTATCGCCTTCTACTCTAATGGTTTTTGGTTGTCGTTTTGCTTAGATGGAGCCTTAGGCACGTGAACGTTTGCTAAAAGCTGCAATCCAATGGTATATTACAAGCTGCCATCTTGATCGACCGAGGCAAGATGTTTGCGCGTTCGAACTTGGGAAGTTCCGGAAGTGTGTTGCCGCGCGGAGCATGACACGCGCTGCAGGGTCCCTCTTATTCGCAGAGAGGTTTTTGAGCGTCCGGCCTCTCCTAGGGTCGTGCCGCGCCTTTGCTACACTAGCATGGGGGTTTTCAGCCGCAGCCTCTGCCGCCGTGGTGGCACAGTGCCTACAGCACTCATTTTCCTAAAAGTTTTTGAGCATCCGCGCGTCTCGGCCGTCCGCGCGTACACCGCCACCGCGCCTCCTCTGCCCGCCGCCTGCAACCCATTTTCCAAGAGGTTTTTTGAGAGTCGCGCGTGTTCTGGTCGTCCGCACCTTGCACGAGCCCTACGTGGCAGCCCCACTTCGTTGACTTTGACCCATGCTTGCTTGTCTTGGAGGTGTTTTAGCACATGTTGTATTTAGTAATGGGCAACTTATAATTATGAGAGCTTGTTATTTTTGGTTTGTAATATATAGATTTAGGAGAGAGAAACAGAGAGGAGGTGAGAGTGTAGTAGATTTTTAGAATTAGAATTTCAGATTTCCTTGTTGCTTTCACTTCATCTTCCTTCATTCATACCATTAGAGAGGAAGTGAGAGAGCTTTAAGTTTTTGTTTGATTTTTGCCTAACTTCTCAATCTTACTCAAATTTTTGCAATCTTATATGTTTTCACCTACGAATTTGAGGTATTTTCCATTTTTTGTATAATTGTTTTCAGTTTTAATGTTTTTTACTCTTTGTTTTGGTTGATTTTCGGTTTTTTGGAAGTTTTGTGGGTAAATGTTAATGGCTTTTGTTTTTGAGTTCTATTGTTGTTAAGCTTGCTTCTACTTGTGGTTTGTGTAGATTTGGTAGTTGTTTTGCTTGATTTGGTGTTGTATTAGAATAGTTTCTTTATACCTTTTTGTTGTTGCATTACTGCTTTAATGGCTTCTTTGTTTATGGTTTTTCCTTTTCTTTTTATGATTTCTACTTCAAGCCCTGTTTTGTGAGTATTTTAAGCACTTAGGAGTTCTAGAGTCCATTATACATATTTCAATGCCAAGATGGAATTAATCATCTTTCCAATCAAATATTTGCCTTAAATTGTGATTTCTCAAACTTATTGCTTTGGATTTGGCCACTCCATGGTCTTTGGTAGAGGGCGCTGAAATCAACCTTTGCAGGGATTGTGAGGATGACTTGGGTATTGGTTTGATTCATGCTTGTTTCAATTCTAGTGGAGCATGATTCTTTAAATGGACTGGGTTTGAGCTTGAATGTGGAGACGGTTGATGACTTAGGAATGATCTAACATATTTCAACTAAGATTTAATAACCCTTTTGATTGGAGTGAGTATCATTTTGATTGGCATATATTCCTATACTATAGTGGGTAAGCAACTAGCATTCTCCTTAGAGTGAATTTTAGTATAATGTTGATTTCCTAGAGTTTGTTCAAGTTCACAATTAGTTTAGTTTCAAGCAAATTCTCATTTCAAAGGTTGTTTGCTTGTCAATTTAGAATAAGGTTTGGACTTAAACACGCTCTTAAATTTCTTCATTGGGTTCGAGCCCTTTTACTTATTCTATACTAAGTTTTTAGATGTAGTTGGTTTCAAATATATTGTTAGGATTGATTAAGGTATTTTCTCACGTGACCCTAGTCAGGCCTCGTCAATGTGCGAGCGCCTCAGAGCTCTTTATTTGCTTTCTCGTTGCACTAGAAGGATATTGCGCCGCGTTCTAGGTGTCTTTGATGTCTTTTGTGTACTGGCTCTTCTGGATGAGGTTGGGCAATTCATCTCGTTTCAATCTAAAGTGCAGATGTATGCTGGGTTCTTATCTACGTTCAAGTGACACAGGGATTTGGGTCACGAACTTCGGAATTCTCACCAGTGGATGCAAGCTTTTGGCTAGTGCATCTGCGATTGATTGTCTTCGCACCGTAGTAGGTGTATTCACTTTATGCTATCTGGGATGCAATGTTCTCAGATAGGACTGACACGGAGCAAGGCTTTCACTTCGCACTTCATCGGCTTTGAAATTTGGATTATGATAAGTGAGGAATGACTATATCGGCGCAATCTCTTAACGTAGTGCAATACACGAACCGTATCCCAAAATACATGCTTCGTACTTGCGGCATTTGTTAGTCGACGTCGAAGTCGAGCTTGACGGAAACTGGGGTGTGCTCCGCTTGTGGTGAGACTTAGCAGCACCTCCAACTCCCACTCTTTTGATTAGGATTGCCCATGAATTAACGACCAACTAATCTTCCTCAGGCAATCATAAGTTCTTCGTATGGAAAGTCAAAGTCCCTAGGAAGGACTCGTTTGGAGAGTCTGCTAAAGCAACTCGAGACAATACACCTTTTTGATTCGTCTTTTGAGGCACAATTAAGGTCCAATTCGGCAAAAGCATAACTGTAAGGACGTTGGCCGCGCCTCAGGTATAGCGGGCGCGGGCTTGGTACTCACATCGAGGTGCTTTTGCATGGCTTGAGCCGGATCCCGCACGTACTGAGTGCGTTGGGGTAGTGTTGTCGAGTAGGGGAGTCGCCACGTAAGGCTAGAAAGGTTATTCACGGACGCCGAACCGTTTGGTGGCTCAAACAATGGCCCACACGTCAATCAAGTAAAGTCGTTGGTTCGGAACACAGACCCGAAATGGAAAAGAAATGATATATAGTCTTGGGAAAGGGACTTCTTTGGCTGATCTAAAGCTAAGACTCTAGGCTAACTCATGTGATTTGAGAAGATCATCTCGATGTCCACTTCCAATGTCGTGACCTTTGCGCATGTGGTAAGGGCTCGATCTTGAGAGATCTTGTATTGCTGGCTGGAGGTTAGAAATGAGTTTGACATCTTTCTTCAGTAGGAAGCGGAGACTAGGTGGCAGCAACTCTCTCCATACTAGTATGATTAGGTAGTGAACCTCGTTTCTCCTGGTTAAGGATTTCAAGTCGGAAGATGTTTGGGTCTACTGAATGTTCCTTGTATCTTGCATGAATGCGTGGATGATGTCTTCCAAGTAGCTTATTTCCTTTCTCAGGAAGTGAAAGACACACTTCTGACATAGTCGGTTCCAAGGAAAGCGGGAAAACCATTGGAAACAAGGCAGAGTCAATCCCCTTTAGCGCCATGGTGTCTTAACCCCTTGATATGACATCGAGGGTCATCAGTTGCTTGAACTTAGGTTATGTCTTAGCTGGAAATCCTTTGGCAGTTTGGTTGCAAGGTTGGGGTCAAGAGGAGGTTTAGATCTTGTAGAAGGTGGGGTTCGGTGGGCTTTTTGGGATTGCTTTTTCAAACAGCTTGTCCAAGGAAGTGTCGAGATCAACTCCTTGATCTTAAGCTTCAAGCTGTTGAACTTGGCTCGGCAAGCTTTGGAGCTTTTCTTGTTGGGAGGCCATTTTGTGGGTTAAGGCTGATGGGTGATGAAGGTTGGAGGAAGGTTAGGGTTTGGATTGGGTCCTGAGGAGCTCAAACTCTTCGGGTCGAGCAACGGGATTGAGACGTTCACCCCCTGTTTTCAAAAAATACCTTAGTGAATTCCTTGGTCATTTCTGATACATGAGTGCAGGTAAATGCATAGTCCTCTAATTCCAATGGGTCATCTTTCCTAGTATGAATGTATGCAAGGTGCCTTGTTCGTTTTTTTTTGAATTTTTTGAATTTTTTTGAAAATCTACTTTTTTTTTGAATTTTTTTTTTTGATTGTTTTTTTTTTTTTTTTGCAGGGACCAAATGAGTGGGATCGTTAATGTGCTAAAGAGGTTAGGGTCACGCTAGAGGGTCGAGCCTTTGTCGAGGGTAAGGCAACCTAATGTGAGTCTAAAGTTCACGTCTAGGTCAAAGTCTGTGCTCCCTAGGTAGTCAAGGGTAAAGACTAAGATCAGAGTCTATGTGGGGACTTAATGGTCAGGGTCAAGACCTAGGGTCCACAGTCCTGTGTGAAACTAAGGTCGAAAGCTTGGAAGGAAAAGTCTTAGTGAACTATGGTCACCGACTAAGCAGAGGTCAATAAAGTACTATGGCTATGGAAATAGCATGATGTGAATAAAGATGACGCAATGGAACTATATGAAGTGTTGTGTTATAGGTCTAGAACTGTAAATGGCTAAGGACTCTAATACACATATTATACAAGACAGACGAATGATGACAAATCAACCTATGGTGGTCTAGGTTAAGTCAGAGAGTGTACAACGCCTAAGGGGCAGAGCTTGGTCA
>SNQN01004187.1:25217-47157 GCA_008642245.1 Bassia scoparia
AATTCAAGTAATTGGAAATATCAAGAATTAAAAGCAATTCTAGATTTAAGAATCCCCACTAACATGAACTAATTTAACAAGCAATTCCCTTTTCCTTTGATCAATTAATCAACAATTCATAGGATGGAAGTGCCCTAAAAGTACTAATGATTTCTTTCGATCAATCAAGAGCTTCCTTAACAAAGCTATCCTACCTATTTTCATGGATTCAAGCAATTTAAGGACCTTAAGCATAGCATCCTAAAATCCTAACAAATGTCATCATCTACTTTCGTGATAATTTCCTTTATCTCAATTTAGAGTTCAAAAACCAATTAAGAATCAACTTTCGTTGCAAACCTAATCACATTCATCCAATATTATTTCTAATAAAAGAATGATAATAAAACATACTCTAAATTGAATGAATTGTAAATTAAACAAGGTTGGGAATTGGGAATTCAATTGCAAATCAATCCATYTTAGGGTTCATCCTAACCCTAGAATTTGGGGAAATTACTCATTCATAATCAAATAAGCTAAAACAATAATAAGAGAAGACAAAATCAATAATAACAAAGATAAAAACAAGAAATATAGATAAAGAAACAATACTTGAATTGATAATGGAGTTTGCTTGAATTMTTGAAGTGATAGCAATGGAAAAACAAAGAGGAAAAACCATATTGAGAGAGAGGAAAATGATGTGCCTTTTTGCTGTATTCTTAGTGCCTATCCCTCTTCCTAAACACACTTCCTTTTCTATTTATATTTCTCTCTAAATTGGGGTAGAAAAACATGTTTTTGGGTGTACAAAATAAGAAATATCAAGAGGCATATTGCACAGCTGACCCACGACCATAGGGCACTGGGAACCCATTGGGAAAAAACAGAATCGCATCAACAAAAGTTGCAAAAACTCATAGGGCGCTGGTTTTGGCTCCTGGACCAATGGGTTGACTTCGAGAGGCTGTATCTTGAGTTTAATGCATCGAAACTAAGCTTGTGACCTACCGTTACGAATCTTTTTGAATCTAGTTTCCAACGCAACTTGAATCACTTCAATCCNAACAAGTATTCCTGTCATCGTCACCGTCATCACTGTCGTTGAGCAACTACAGTCGTCGTCGTCGCCAAACAACAATTGACGCAGCAACAAATGTTCGTTTTAAAACTTTTTTAAAGTTAGTAATTATTMCTATTGTTGCTTAGTTGTTAAATGTTGATTATTGGTTTTTTATTTGTATGATTGTTATTCAAATTATTTATATAATGCCGTTTTTTGTTTTGTGTTTGTGAATTGTTGTTTTCTTTAAATGTTAATTTTGTTTATTCTTGTGATAATTGTTAGTTATTGTGACAATTGTTGTTTCTTCTTGTGATATTTGTTGTTTCTTCTTGTTAAAAATGTCTTTTCTCTTTATAATTGTTGTTTTGAGCTTTGTTTTATTTTTATTATAATTGTTTTATTTTTTTGAATTGTTGTTTTGAGCTCTTTTTTATGGTTATTGCTTTTTTTTTTCTATGAATTGTGTTTTTGAGCCTTTTTTTTAATGATAATTGTTCTTTGTTCATATAATATTATTTATGAGTAAATGTGTAATATGTGCAGGTATGTGTTCTGATATGGAGAAAGAGTACAAATCCTCATGTTTTCAAGTGTAGATTGAAGGTTTGAAGTGAAGAATCAAGTGAAGAACTAAGATTTGTTGTTGAAGACTTGTATTTTACTTGTTCAAGACTTGAAAATAGGTGTTTCATGGGTTATGGAAGTCTTTAAACTTGTATTTTTTTATTGTAGATTTGTGGCTTTTTGTTATCGAGCTTCAATTAACGAGCTRGAGTCAAGTTTTATCTTGAAAACCAAAAAAATTAAATGAACTTCGAGTCGAGTCGAGTTCGAGTCGAGCAGGTTAAAACACTCTCGATCACGAGTCGAACAAAACCTTAACGAGCTTAACGAGTAACGAGCCAAGTCGAGCAGGTGAGAATTTTTAACGAGTCGGGTCGAGTTCTAGCGGCCACTCGCTCGATAAGCACCCCTAGGAGAAGTAGTGCACAACACCCCTCGTATCTAGCGGCCTCTACTCGGTCTCATTGCAAATACACCAATTGTAATAATGAACAACATCCATATTGAAAGGCGTGTCGCGCACCTAACAAAGATAACCTAACTATTCCTCCTAACTATATAGTCGGGCAAGTAAGGGTCGAATCCCAAGAGACTAAGTGGTTCAAAGTGATTATATTGACTTCAATTAGTGTCAAGTAAGTAATCAAAATAAGAGGAGATTGATGTAAACTAAACAACTAAAGCAAATTCAAGTAATTGGAAATATCAAGAATTAAAAGCAATTCTAGATTTAAGAATCCCCACTAACATGAACTAATTTAACAAGCAATTCCCTTTTCCTTTGATCAATTAATCAACAATTCATAGGATGGAAGTGCCCTAAAAGTACTAATGATTTCTTTCGATCAATCAAGAGCTTCCTTAACAAAGCTATCCTACCTATTTTCATGGATTCAAGCAATTTAAGGACCTTAAGCCTAGCATCCTAAAATCCTAACAAATNCCACCCTTCTTGGGAACAACTTATACTGGGCTAACCCACTTACTATCTGAGATAGGGTAGATTATATAAGCATCAAGCAATTTTAGAACCTCTTTTTTAACTACCTCCATCATGTTTGGATTAAGTCGTCTTTGAGGTTCAACAGAAGAAGCATGATCGTCCTCAAGAATAATCTTATGCATACAAAATGAAGGGTTGATTCCCTTGATATCATCAATGTTGTAGCCTATAACACTTTGATATTTTCTCAAAACAATGAGCAATTGCTCAATTTGCATGTCATCAAGCTTAGCATTAACAATAACAAGATATGTTTTATTTGGACCCAAATATGCATATTTCAAAGAAGGGGGAAGGGGTTTTAACTCTACCGGAGGCGTAGTACTCTCCATAGATTCTCCATGTTTCAACACCTCCTTAATGGGCTCATTTTGAGGTAGTGAACTAGATTCCTCTAAAAGCTTCTTGTATGCCTAGTCTCCCAATCCTCTTCATCAACACTTCCCATGAGAACTGTTTGCAATGAATCATCGAGATGTATATTTGGAGTCTCTGCTTCGATCACCTCATCTAGAGCATCCACTCTATAAACAGTCTCGCCCATAGAAGGAGCCTCCATGGAGTTTGTGAGATTGTACTCCATCTTCTCATTACCCACTTCAAAGGTAATCTTTCCATTCTTCATATCAACGATGGCTCCAGCAGTGGCCAAGAAAGGTCTCCCAAGAATGATAGGGACTTGCGCATCCTCTTCCATCTCCATGACTACTTAGTCACAAGGAATAAAGAATTTCTCAACACGAAGAGGAACGTCTTCAAGAATACCAAGTGGAAATTTCATAGTCCTATTTGCCAATAGTAAAGAGATGCGAYTAGGTTTTGGCTCACCCATATGAAGCTTTTGGCAAATGGACTAGGGCATTAGACTAACACTTGCCCCAAGATCACAAAGGGCCTTTTTGATCTCAATAGCTTGACTGGAATGGAATAACTGCTAGGATCTCCAAGCTTCTTTGGAAGCTTGTATTGTAAGATAYCACTACATTTAGCTGTGAGCGAAACAGTTACATTCTCTTCTATCTTCCTCTTGTTTCAGAGCACATCTTTCAAGAACCTTGCATAAGATCGCATTTCAGAGATAGCATCCAAGAATGGTATGTTAATGTGCAGCTTCTTCAAGATATCAAGGAACTTCCCATATTTCTTCTCTAGCTTTTCTTGTGCCAACCTTTGTGGAATTGGAACTGGTGGCTTATATGGCTCAATGGGAATAGGAGTAGGCTCCTTTTTCTCTTCTTCTTCAACCTCATTCTCTACCACCTTCTCAATTTCAACTGCCCCATCCACTTGCTTGTTTTGTGGCTCCTTGATTAGAGGATCTTGTGTTTCTTTTCCACTCCTCAAAGTCACAGAATTGATTTGACCCTTGGGTGGTTGCTCAGTATTGTAGACCGTGGGCCAACCCCGCAGGGGGCTTGGGCCTACATCGATGTGTGTGTTTGTGTTGTGGGCTTGAGCCACAGAATCCGCACGTGAGTGCGTTGGGGGAGTGTTGTCGAGTAAGGGGATCGCCACCGTGCCTATAAAGGTTAATCACGGACGCCTGAAACGTTGGTGCAAAACAATGGCCACGTTCTATCAGTAACCATTCTTGGATCGGGACAATGGTCGGATTGAATCTTTGACACCAATCCGCACCGCCATAGTACAGCCTCTACTGCGGGTCTCATTGAATTTCAGTCAAGACGGACTTATTGGAGATGCACGCACGTTACATATATCAAAACCTTATTAGCGCACTAGTCCTAAGAAAGTTTACTCACAAAATGGTTTTCTATTTGCACAAACACTGCTAGCTAGAAAATGTGATCACTGATGTTAATCAATATTAAAATCGGTCGGCCCTAAAAAACCGATTGTCCATAATTATTGACTTTACATGTGTGTCGCACAATTTCTGGTCTCTTTTATTAAGGAGCAACGAAAATTGAATACAAACAATATATACAAATATGCATTACAAAATACAATACATCGTCTACCTTTGTCGCTGCAAACAAACAATTGTTAGAGAAATAAAATAAATAAAATGGTAGGCTGCTGTTGTATCTGTAATTTCGACATCGACTAGACAAATTCAAAACAACACATGTTAGTATTTGATGCAAGAAGGCGCGCTCGAGCGTAAAAGCTTGCTATACAAAATGCCAAAGAAAACGTTATGTTATACATAGACAAGCAACAGTAAAATAAAGATGAAAAACTAATGAAAACAAGTAAAAAGTGAATTCGAACTCCTACATATTTAAAGTAAGCGAAATAACGAGTGCGAGTTCTACATCTTGTAATCGAATTAAAAACTCGTGATAATTGTTAATCAAATTAGAAAGAAGCGAAAATGAGGTTTTGGTGAGTAACCTCAGAGGTATACCTTGATTTCGCTCGTTGATTGATTAAAAAGACGTATTAGAACTCGTTATTTTGTGTTTTAGTAGGAGAGAGTAATGAAGTGAGAGAGCAATGAGAGTATGCAAAGCCTAGCAACGTATGCCGTGTCCCCGGAAATGAGGCGTAAGAGGGTATTATAGGCGCAAAAAACCAAAAACGAGCGTATATACGCTCAAAACGACGTATATACGCTCGTCTGAGCGTATATACGCTCGACTGAGCGAATACGCTTAGAGGAGCGTATAACTCAGTTGGGCGTATATACGCTCAGTTGGGCGATATACGCTAGAAAATTCGAATCTTTTTTATCTGAGCATATACGATCCAAGGAGCGTATATACGCTCAATGGAGCGTATATACGCTCACGTATTCTCAATATTTCTCACGTATTCTCGGAGATTTTCCGATTCTTCTTTGATTTGCAATACTAGAAACTCTATATGATTCTAGAGGGTTCTAGAACATTCCAAGTATTTTTTGGGTATTTTAAAGTATTTTCTGATTTTTTCTATGTATTTCTTGCGTATTTTGATCTTGTGTAAATATTGTAAATTCATAGAAAATTGTAGAAAAATCAGAAAAATAATCTAAAAATACTAGTGAACTCAGGAAATTATGGAGATCACCAATATAAAATTATTTAAAAATCGTAAAACAAATAAAAAATAAAAGAAATAAAAGAAAATACTTTTTGCCTCTTATTTGACCTCGCACATGATATGAGCTTGACTTCACATATTTCGAGCTTTTCACAGAGTTCAAATGCGTCTTTTAGAAACAAAATCGATCACGAAACGTGATATGTTTCATCATCGGTTACTCATTTGGGAGACCGTTTAGGTGTACAAGTATCGCTCGAAAATTGGACCGTTGGCCTTGAAGATTGACCCACGTAGTGAGCGAGTTGACTTAGTTGACTCTCCAAGAGTTTCTATTGATCCTTCACTTCATAGAGCACTTTTGCTTATTGACTTAGAAAGTTTTCCATCATAACCTCCATGTTGCTCTTTTGTTGGATTGGAGGAGGTTGTGGATTGACATTTTGAGATGGTTGATTGAATGGTGCTCTAGCTTGGAAACCTGGCGGTTGATTGAAATTATTCCGAGGTGGAGGTGGATTGAGTTGTGCTTGAGTGTTCTTGTAMGAGAACGCAGGATTATGCTTCCATCCCTCATTATATGTGTTAGAATAAGGATCAAATGGCCGCCTTGAATTATAATTATAGAGAGCATTAGCTTGCTCAATAGACATCCCATCATTGTTTGCTTGACATTGATTAGCAACATGACCTTGTATTCCACACATTTGACATGTAACCGCCATAGAGGTTGTAACTTGGAATTGATCAAACTTGTGAGAGAGTGCCTGCACAGTATTCGCCAAGGAGGTTAATGCATCAACATCATATTTACCTCCCTTCTTTGAACTATTTCGGCCACTTGGATGATAGTTGTCATTGGCCGCCATCTTTTCAAGCAACTCCTTTACTTCCGTTGGATTCTTAGTCATGAAGGAACCACCTGAAGCAGCATCAATATAGATACGGAACTTATGTGTCAAACCATTATAGAAAGTTTGGATCAACATCCATTCGGGGATCCCATGATGAGGGCACTGCCTTTGCAAGCGTAGAAACCTTCTCCATGCTTCATACAATGACTCGTCATCAGATTGTTGAAAGGTTGCTAGCTCATTCCTCAACTTCGCAGTCATTTCTTGCCCCAAAAAATTCACCAAGAAAGCCTTAGCAAGTTTGTCCCAAGTATCAAAAGTTCCAACACCTTCATATCTCAACCACTCCCTTGCTCTATCTCGAAGAGAGAATGGAAAAAGGCYTAGTCGAATAACATCTTCACTCACATTGTTGATTTTCACAGTATCACATTTCTCCAAGAAACTGACAATATGGCTTATAGGGCATTCGTCAGCTAGCCCCGCAAATGAATCATTGGAGATGAACTGGATGAACTGAGGCTTAAGTTCGAAGTTTGCAGCATTGACAGTTGGTCTAACAATGTTAGATAGTGCACCAGTMGTAGTGTCTGGTACACCATACTCCCAAAGTGACTTAGCACGTTCCTCAGCCATTGTTTCATGTGAAATCTGATTTCTTCTCCTACTTCTTCTACCTCCTTGCCTACGTGTAGTAGCTTCGATTTCAAGGTCTATAGGAATCAAATTCTGTTGACGTGTTCATCGAGTTTGCATGCAACAAGAAAAACTAGAAGCAAAAGATAAAATAACAAAGGAAAATAGCCAAAGCAATTTGGCTAAATCAAAAGCTTAGCAAAAATAAATCATTTGATAACTAATTTAAACACCGTTAGTCCRRGGCAACGGCGCCAAAATTTGAAAGGCGTGTCGAGCACCTAACAAAGATAACCTAACTATTCCTCCTAACTATATAGTCGGGCAAGTAAGGGTCGAATCCCAAGAGACTAAGTGGTTTAAAGTGGTTATATTGACTTCAATTAGTGCCAAGCAAGTAATCAAAATAAGAAGAGATTGATGTAAACTAAACAACTAAAGCAAATTCAAGTAATTGGAAATATCAAGAATTCAAGGCAATTCTAGGTTTAAGAATCCCCACTAACATGAACTAATTTAACAAGCATTTCCCTTTTCCCTTGATCTAATCAACAATTCATAGGATGCAAGCGCCCTAAAAGTACTAGTGATTTCTTTCGATCAATTAAGAGCTTCCTCAACAAAGCTATCCTACCTATTTTCATGGATTCAAGCAATTTAAGGACCTTAAGCCTAGCATCCTAAAATCCTAACAAATTTCATCATCTACTTTCGTAATGATTTCTTTTATCTCAATTTAGAGTTCAAAAACCAATTAAGAATCAACTTTCGTTGCAAACCTAATCACATTCATCCAATATTATTTCTAATCAAAGAATGATAATAAAARCAACTCTAAATTGAATGAATTGTAAATTAATCAAGGTTGGGAATTGAGAATTCAGTTGCAAATCAATCCATGTTAGGGTTCATCCTAACCCTAGAATTTGGGGAAATTACTCACTCATAATCAAATAAGGTAAAACAATGATAAGAGAAGACATAATCAATAATAACAAAGATAAAAACAAGAAATAGAGATAAAGAAACAATACATGAATTGATAATGGAGTTTGCTTGAATTGTTGAAGTGATAGCAATGGAAAAACAAAGAGGAAAAACCAGCATGAGAGAGAGGAAAATGATGTGCCATTTTGCTTTATTCTAAGTGCCTATCCCTCTTCCTAAACACACTTCCTTTTCTATTTATATTTCTCTCTAAATTGGGGTAGAAAAACATGTTTTTAGGTGTACAAAATAAGAAATATCAAGAGGCATATTGCACAGATGACCGACGACCATAGGGAGCTGGAAACCCATTGGGCAAAACAGAATCGCATCAACAAAAGTTGCAAAACCCCATAGGGCGCTGGTTTTGGCTCCTGGACCAATGGGTTGACTTCGAGAGACTGTATATTGAGTTTTTGGCATCTAAYCGAAGCGTGTGACCTAGCGTTAKAAAGCTCTTTGAATCTAGTTTCCAACGCAACTTGAATCACTTCAATCCGATAAGTATATCGCAAGATATGAGCAATATAGTGAGAGGTGGTCAAGTTGAACTTTTGCAAACTATGATGTTTCTTCGAGTTTAACTCGAATTCACTTCAATAAGCTATGCCACGACTCTCATGGATGCTAAAATTACTTCATATGATCCTAAACCCGATGTGCAACACCCATGAATATCAAATCTCCTTCAACTATTATCAAATTCATACGGTCTTGCTTCGAAAGCTTCCAAATAGCTATAAAACTACRTGAAAAATTAAGGAAAACCACAAACGAAGCGTAATAGAGCACAAATAATGCCTAGAATGCAACTAAATGGACTATAATGCTCTAAAAATGCAACTTAATATGCCTAAAAGCTATATAAAATTGTGTTTCATCACATATTTCCATGTTAATCCTTAGTGACATAAAAATAAATCAAGGCGGGTTTGATTAATGTATGTAAAGACTAATTAATTGTTGTCGCTTTGAATTAAGGCATGACAAGCAATTAATAAGTCTTTAATTAGCAAGATAAAAAAAAGGTGAAATATATATATACAAGGACATGAAGAATATTATACATAGAATAAGAAGAAGAAACTTACCTCGAATTGCTATCCAAAAACAAAACAAAAACACAAGTAGATGTGAAATTAATCGCCGCCGCAAATCTCAATTTACATAAGAAAATCAAAGAAAAAAGTTAGAAATAATAATAATAATAATAATAATAATAATAATAATAATAATAATATATAATAATAATAATAAATAATAATAATAATAATAATAAATAATAATAATAATAATAATAATAATTAATAATAATAATAAAAAGTTAGATGGGTTGTCAAACTTTGTTCCTGGCGGGTTGTTGCAGCGGCGCTCAGCGGAAGCGGGACAAGTATGCAGCGCCGGTGCCGGATATGGGTACGGTTTTCTTCCTTTTTCCTTCTCTTCGTTGGGGAGTTGGATAAGGAGCGGTTGCGCTTCTGAAGCGGATCCAGGCTTACTCGAGGGCTCAGGACATCGGCTCACGTGCTGCTGCTCACATCTTTGGCAGGATAGGTTTTGCGATTGCTAGAGGAGTGGGGGCCATATTGTATCTCGGCTCCCCTCCAACTTCTTGTAATGTTGTCGTTTGTTGCTTGTAAAGCTTTACACGTTTTTGGTGGATAATAATAATAAAATAATAAGAATAAAAATAATAATAATATTGAAATAAAATTGAAAATAAAGAAAATAAAAGGTACATTTACATGTTTATTAGTGTCTAATTGTTGATCAAAACAAGAAATAAGTGTTCGGCCGATCGATTTTACCGACCGCGAAAAATCTGGTCGGAAAATACAYACCATCACCGACTGAAAACAGTTGAAATTTTTTTACCGATCGTTGTTACGGTCGGAAAAATGATTACCGACCGACACAATGGTCGCTAAAATAGGAAATTATCGACCTCTGGTCGGTCGGTAAACCCAATATATTAAAAAAAAACAAAAAAAACGGGTGAGGGTTCTTGAAACCATTCAACTCCCTCATAACTTTATAAACACACGTACATTCCTTATATCCCCCTCATTTCCCACTCTCTCTCCTCAACCCCTCATTTCACACACTCTCTCCTTAACCCCTTATCCCCTCCTATCATCTCGATCCTCTCATCTCCATCTGCTCTCATCTCCTCCTTTCATCTCCATCTCTTCCTTTCATCTCCATCTCCTCTCATTTCCCTCTGATCCTCTCATTTCGCTGCTCACCTCTCGGCGGTCCCCCACTCCACTCCTCGACGGTTTCCACTCCTAATTTGTAATTTGTAATTTTTTTGGTTTTTTTGGCATATTAATACTTGTATATCATAAATTGTATTTTTTTGCATATTAATACTTGTATATCATAAATTGTATTTATTTTGCATATTAATACTTGTATATCAATTAAAGCTCATAAAAAGAGTTGTATTCGGTTATAGCGAAATGGAGAACCAGCTGGTTGAATGGTAATAGAAAGTTGACTGACAAGTGACAACTTACTATTTCCTTTTTTTTATTTTTGACCCACAATTTTACCGACCATTTTTCGGTCGGTAATTAAATATTATTTAATTAAATTTTTTTTATCAACTGAAAATCGGTCGGTAATATCTTGCCGCCAAAGGAAAAAAACYCAAAGGAGATTGTTGTTGTCCGACTACTCTACGGTCGGTAAAAACTTCCCAACCAATTCCCGYTCAGTAAGTTTTTTTTTTCCGACTACTTTTGCGCTGACAGACTTATACCGACCGAAAGTGGTCGGTAAAACTGTTTATCGACCGTTAACGGTCGGTAATTGGCGGTCGGTCGAGCACAATTTTCTTGTTTTGGATTAATTTATATTACATGATTAATAGTGATGGAAAAGTAAATAAACAAAAACAATGAAAAGAATTAAATACTCCGTAGAAAAGAGAAGAAAGTCAGCATTTCTATGAGTTTTGGGGCCTCATAGATTATACCAACAAAGTGCAGTCGAAACAACACTTGAAAAAGTGTCTTGGATGCCTTAATCTCTTGAATTGAATGTGTGTGAATGTGTTTAGAATTTGAAAGAGTTTTTGGAATTGAATTGAAATCGAAATTGTAATTTTTTCGGAGTGTTTTGAGGGAAAATGTCGTCGAGACTTCGTTAGAACTCCGAATTATGTGAAACAAAAACCAAAGCGTCCTATTTATAGCCCTGTCTCATGTGGGAGCACGTGAAGTGGGTGTAAATGCGCTCAAGTGGGCATACATARGCCCAAAACTTTACCATTTTTTGTGAAGATTTCCTTGCCTTTTTGGTTGATGCGTATGAAATAATAATCAAAATAGAATATATTTTTATTTAATGTGATTGCATCCGATTGATATTTGATTCCCAAGGATCTTATGCATGCTTGGGCAGCAATTCTCACCTCGGAACGCTTCGMAAGAACCCGAAACGAGCCGTTTCGCTCGGGTGCGCGTTTTTGCTTTGAAAATTCACACTTAATTTTCTACAAGTCTAAAAATTATGGAAAAATAATAGAAAAATCCAGAATAAAATATTTTTCATTGTGATAAAATTTTGTGAATTTTTTAATTGTTTTGATAATTTTAAAGATTGTTTTAAAATTAATAAAATTGTAGAAAATTCCAAAAATGCCAAAATTGCTTAGAAAAGTTCTAGAAAAATGTCTAAAAATAAGCTAAATCGTTTTGAAATTAAAATTTATTTTTAAGGGTGCTTTAGGCAAGAAAATGTTCTTTGGATTTGCAAATCGAGATTTTATGGCATTGTTTGAGGCAATCGTTTGTTAGAATTGGACCAATTGCAATGTGGTATAGTAATATCTTTAGTCTTAAGAAGGGAAAAATGTAGGTATCTATAGAAGCCCTCCACTTTGGTTGTGTCTGTAGAGATGTAAGTCTCGTAAGACAGCAGTCAAAGTGCTCGGTACCTGCAAAACAAAGGTTAGTTTTACCTGCACTTGTGATTGTAATAGCTTTCGAATGCTCCTCGTTCCTTTAGCTTGATCTCTGAAATTATAATTGAATTGCCTCCAAAAGTACTTTATGTTTGACAATTGGAGAAGAGTTGGCAAGCATGCAAGTTTAAGTGTGACTATCGAAACAACACATATTTATGTGCATATGCAATTCCACAAAGGTCAGGTTTTTTGTGAGTTTTGTATTTGATGGGTTTGAAGTTTAAAATTGAAGTTGAACGGTCATCCACAACGGTTAGATCATGGGCTAAGCTTGAAGAAAGATCATCCACAGCGGTTAAATTATGGGTTGAAATGGAATAGATCGTCCACAACGGTCAGGGTTGCTATGGGCTAAAATTTAAGGAATATCTTCCACAATATTCAYGGTTGRTATGGGTTAAAATTGAAGGAAGATCATCCACGAGGGTGAGATAGTGGGCTAAATTGGAATAGATCATCCACAACAGTCAGGGTTGCTATGGGCTAAAATTCAAGGCAGATCATCCACAATGGACAAGCTTGRTGTAGGCTAATAATGAACGACCACAATGATCAGTGTTGTTGCGGTCTAAAATTGAAGGGAGATCATCCACAACGATCAGGATTGTCGTGGGCTAAGGTCATCCACAATGTTCAAGATTGTAGTGGGCTAAGGTCATCCACAACGGTAAGGATTGTAGTGGGCTAAGGTCATCCACAACAGCCAGGATTGTAGTGGGCTAAAATTGAACATCCATAACGATAAGGATTTTTGTGGGCTAGAATTGAACTTCCACAATAGTCAGGATTATTATGGGCTAAAATTGAACATTCACAACGATCAGGATTGAAGTCTTAGAACTATCAGGTTTTGAAGCTTTGAAGTTGAAATTGAGATCTTGCGAAGGTCGATTTTATCATAAGAGAAATGTAGAACTGCACCGATCAATTTTGTTGCAATGGGATCAAAGACCTACAACGATCAAGAGTGTTTTAGGTAGACTATGGAAGTGAAGTTAAGTTGAATAATGGTGACTCAATTCCTTTWTTGAGGTTAGGTTTGACTTTGGAATGGACTTGTGACTTTTGTATTTGAATTTAACTTTGACTTTGACTRGACTTGACTCAAAGGAGACTAAGACCGAAGTCTGTGAGTGGAGCTTCCTATGCTTAAACAAGAGTGTGACATTGAAATTGATCTTGAGGTTGGAATTGGACAACCTAGCCCCCAGGAGAGGATTAGTTGGAGTTGGAAGCATTGAAGTGTGTTGAACTTGACTTTGATGAGACCATTGACTTGACCCACTTGAAGTAACTTGTATAATGAATAGATCCCCCCCCCCCCCCAACTTGACATTGAAATTTTGGATGACATTGGTGCTAATCCCCTTATATTGATTGAGTCAAAAGAGTCTAAAGTTTGAATTGAAGAATAGGCTAGAGTTCGAAAACTAAAAAGGTTGAAATTTGTGACTGAGGGTTGACACAAATGTGAGGCTGACGCGATTGGTCTTGAAGTGCTGGATCGAAATTGAGTCTATGCAGGGATCTAGACTAGAAGGGGTATTTTCGAATACTAGAGAATCGAACCACTCATTAAAATGAACTTCGATTTAATTTTTATTAATTTGGTCYGACCTCGAGATGAGCTACCTACGTATCCTTACAGAATCAGACCGACCGTAGTTTGTGAGGTCGTGTGTGAAGTGATGGATAATACTCATTTGGAGAGAACTTTTGAGGTTATAATGTAGGCTTGGTTGAGGGTGTAAGGCTTAAATTGTATTTTGATTTTGCATTCGACTTTGACTAGCTTTTGATTTTGATTTGATGGTGCATAAATGTGCTTCAACTTTTATTCAACATTGACAACATCCTTTTATTTGAATTTAGACACCTGCTTTGACTTTCAAATTTCTTCCATTCTCTTTTGATTTTTCATTTTTTTGCCTCTCTCCTTTTTTCTTTTTTTTTTCATTTTTTTCTTTACTTGTTTTTTTTCTCTCTTTTTTGAAGGTAGAGAACTTTCAATCAGTAAGTCAAAGCATAAAGGATGTAACGGTGTGTTTGCTAAGGCATCATGCTTTCATCACTTTAGCACCTTCTTGGAGGGTTTCAAGGTWAAGAAAGATAATCATTTGCAACAAACTACCAAGCACATATCTCATGTCATGCACCATCACAAGGTGAAGTTGATGTAGGCGACAATGAAATAGGCAAATTTGATGTTGTATAGGCTCAAAGGGGTTGCAATGGATATTTAAATTAATGTAACAAACTCTCTTATCTCGCCTTTTTACTCTTCTAAAATAGTAATCAATTAATTTGATGATTTGAAGACAATATTCATAAGTAGATATAAACATTTGAGTTAATTATAAAACTTCGTACTTTATAGCCACCTTTGCGACCATATATTTCACATACCGTTAAATTTGTTTTAAAAACTATTATTATACTATCTTGTTTCATATTTTATAAATTTTAATGTACTAATGAATCACATTTTATCATATTTATTTATAAAATTTTTAATAAAATATATTGTACTATCATATTCCACATTTTATAAAATGTATTGTACTCCCTTCGATTTTTTAGATGTTTCATACCTATTTGGCCCGGTATTTAAGAGTTGATTGAGTTAGATAAAATTGTTGAGTAAGTTAGATAAAATAACTGAATAAGCTAGATAAAAGAGTAAATATGTGAATGAAAATTTTTAGGGAAAAAAGGAATTTTGGGTAAATAGATCGGGTAAAGTAATGAAGATTGATTTTAGAAAAGAGTAATTTATTAATGTTAGTGTAAACTAATGGGTAAAAAGTAAAAACGTTATTTTTAGATTGGTTTGTGTAGGCGTGGGCCTTCMCGGGCCTTGCCTACGTGGATTGTTGTTTTRGGGCTTGAGCCATAGAAATCGCATCTGAGTGCGTTGGGGGAGTGTTGTCAAGTGAGGAGATTGCCATCGTGCCTATACAAGTTTATCACGGYCGCCCGAAACATTGGTGRCAAAATAATGGCCCCACTGTTAGGTCCAGTAACCAGCTCGTGGGTTCGGGGACACGGTACGGACTAAAACTCTMACCCAAATCCGCTCGCATGTAGCAGCCTCTACTCGATCTCATTGCAATTCCATTTGGTCAAATTCATTGGATACATAACAACATAGCAATATTATCCTTAAAAATCGCTCTAACTCTAAAACTATTACAAAAGTGTGTTTCTATTATACACGCATCGTTACCTAATCTAATAATTGTAGCCACTCTAAATTAAACAAATTAATACGGTGCCTAAAATCCGGTCGTCCATAATCCGACTTTAATATGATTCAAGCGAATTTCAGTCTTGTATAAACAAATAAAAGAGTCATATGTACAAGAATCAAGAATAACATGTACAAAAATTAAAACTCAAAAATATAAAAATTCCCTTACCTTAAATCGCTGTCAAAACAAGAGAAAACTAAGGTTAGAATATCAAAAGCTTCGCTTCCAAACGAATCACTTATCACAACAAAAGAGATTGTTAGTATTGACAATAATAATCATAATAATTGTGATGATTAAAAGGACAAAGGAAAAGAAGAATTATTTACCAATTGAAAACCAAAAACGATTCAATCAAAACTTAATGTATTGTGTTAGACAAGATTAACAATAACAAAAAAAAGGGAATTAGATTGAATAGTCTTAGAATTTGTACCTTAATCCGCAAGGAATCGACTCTGAAAGTTGCGAGGAATTCAAGAACTTTAGTTTTTTGTGAGTTATTTGTGTTTTGTGAATTGAATGTGTGAGAAGAGAGATTTTTTGAGAGATTTTGTATTGCACGTATACCGAGAAGTATTATCGTTTTTCGTTGATCGTAGTTGATCTTTCGTTGATGTTCGAATAAGTATCAAGGGCATGTATTTATAGGCGTAGATGAAAAAAAAGATATCAAAGACAAGTGTATATATGCTATACAAGAGCGTATATACGCTTGTGGGAAGCATAAATACGCTCATGTGGAATGTATATACGCTCATGTGGAGCGTATATACGCTATCCTAGAGCATATATACGCTTCTGGTGACATCTGACATGGCAAGCCACATCAGCAAGCGTATATGCGCTTGTAATTCTATTTATCTTTCGTCAAATATCTTCGGGAAGTTTTGCGTTTGTATTTTGTAGATCTAATCTATAGTCCGAGCGAATACCCTAGATCGTAAATTTTGCTTCTTGGGAGATCGCAAAGATTACCCTTCTAGATTATCGATCATTTCGGAGTTTTCTGATTTCTCTTAGAACCCGGAATTTATCCATGTTCTCACAATATTCACAAATTTTGCACAAAGAAATCTTCGAAGAAGTCAAGAAAATCAGAAAACAAAATAATCTAAATACCCAGTTAACTCAGAAAAATGCAAGAAGATAAACGATAAGTGGAACCTTAGCAATGCCTATAGAATACTCTAAAAAATCCTATTACTAAAGAAGAAGGACTATAAATAGAAACATAATTAAATAAATATTTTTCGCCTTTATTGGACCCTGAAGTATGGTTCAAGCGTGACTCGGAATCAAAATTTCAGTGATAATATCAACTTTCATTCACTGAATATTCAAATTTGGGAACAATTTGGTGTCTACAGTTTGGGACAACTATTTGGAGATCCCTGATAGCCTCGTTGTGTACCAAATAAAACCTAATCGGTCTCATAATACTAGCTAAGGCAGGCAAGGGTCACCGCGAACAACTGTTAAGCACCGCTAGTTATCAAGCAGCAATAGCTAGCCAGTATGAACAATAGTAAAGAGATTTGGTCACACAACATATTAACATGAGAATAACAACATTAAGCCTTTGATTGGGGTTCGCCACACAAACACACATGTAACAACCACGGAAAGCAACGAAGCCTTCTAGGCACGTGTCAACGACAGGGGAGACATTTCAAGTCCTAACCACTCTCTCAAGACAGTAGAGAACCTACTGAAACTCCAAGACCGTATCTCATGGCTTGGTCACAGCTCGGTTTAAGCACAAAGTCACGCGAAAGCTCGTAAACATCCCTAGAATCCGACCCCTATTCTCATGTTTCCTTCATCTAATCATTGGGGAGTACACCGAAGATTTCTGGGGGGTTTAACTCTAGTTCCTTCGTTAGGATCCCTAGAAAATACTACCATGGTATCAATCAATGGGAAATTGCATTGCAACTCCTAAACTTACACAAGTCATGGCCAAACCAACGAAACCTCAAGCAAGGCATGGATGTCAATGGAAATGAGGTTCACCCAACCTGCAAGTACTACCTATACAAGCTTAAAACATAAAGATACATCTATTTAACAATGCTAAACACAAGATCTAAGTATAAGTAAAACTAAGAAAAATTCAAAACCCAAAAAATGAAATTCATGAAACTTAACCAAATTGAATTAAAGGAAGGCGATAAGAGAGATTACTAGATCTTTGTATAAAATTTGTGCAAGAATTCCCAAGTTGCAAGTCTTCAAGTGCAAAAAATTTGGCGAGAATATAGCAATAGTAATGAAGAAGTTGAAGTACGAGCTAACTAGAGAGCAGAAAATAAAAAAATAATAACTGTAAGAATGAAAGATGAGTAGCCAAAGTCCCACAACAGTGAATAAACAGCACAAACAGAAAAAAAAGGTTAACAAAAGACAGAAATAGAAAGCGAGAAACAAATCCGGAGCAGGTATAGAGCCCGCTACTGTGGCTGACGTGGACTGCGTGATCAGGAAGAAATGGCTAGAAACTTCTTCGTTTTATTCGAGAAATCAGCATCAGACCAATCTTTTCGAACTATCGAACGTTACTTTCCCTCAAGTGAATCACATCAAAATTGTAAGTGTTGTGAAGTTAGCTCATTGAAGTGCCTAAACATCCAAAATGCCAAACGCTCCAAAACTTCACCAAAGTGACACGACCAAGTCCCGAGCCCTTGAACAATCCAAAGTGTGTCAAAGCAACTCCTAACAATGCTCACCAAATGAGTGCCTACAAAATCGATCAAAACAGAAGAGAAAAGGTGGCAAAAACGCTCAAAGCGGTCGTTAGAGGGTTAGAGAAAGAAATGAGGAAAAAGACTCAAAACAAAGACAAAACTAACTCAAAACTACAAAAATAAATAATAAAAAGACTTTAAAAACCGGATATAAAATCRGTACATCAATCCCAAATACTCCCTCCGTTACGTATTACTTGAAATAGTTTCCATAAATGGTTGTTACATATTACTTGYAACAATTCCCTCTTTTTCCATTTTTAGTAACTTTTTTTCTACTTTATTCACTTTTCCAATACTTTTCTCTCTCTTACTTTTTCCTAATCTTACACCAATTCATTATTTTATTCATTTCATCTCTCTTACTTTTTCCTAATCTTATACCCATTCATTACTTTATTCCTTTTCTCTCTCTTACTTTATTCTAATCATATACCAAAATCCCCCTAGTTCAATTGTTTCAAGTAATACGTAACGAAGGGAGTACAAAAAATGAAACAACGAAAAAAATGGAGAGAGTAGTCATGAATCAAATCACAATTTCATTATATTTATTTTTTTAAATTTTTTTAAAAAATATATATTAAATAATTCAGATAGTTGTGCATTTACAGAGGCCCTAACACTAGTTTAATTTATTTCAAAAGGCAAATAAAAAAGAAAATTAAAACATGGAAGCTTAATTTAAATAAATTAAAATTATACAATAGCAAAAAAAAGTGAATACTATTTTCCCTGACTATTAATACTATATATACTTACACGACCCAAATTATTATTATGACTAGATAATACCCCGTGCAATGCACGGTTTTTTAAATTAATGAATTAATAAAAATTTGGAGCATGTGTTTTTCTTATAGAGATATTGCAAAAATATGTAGTATATCATTCTTAACTTTTTAAAGAGGGTTAAAAATATCGTGGGATTAATTCATTATTGAAAATGATATTTTTATAGGAAAAAATATATAAGTGAAAATTAATAAAAGAAGAGAAAAATGTTACCCTATTAAAAGAATATGGACAGTATTTACCCGTAATTAACGCTGTAATTTATTAATATTTTAAGTTTCATTTGATTAACATTCCATATCATTTATGGATTATTAATATTTAGAGTTTCATATTTAAATCATTTTGGTGCGTAAAATATAACAATATATAAATAGGATATTTTTGAGATGGAATAATGTTACTACCACATTATTCAATTAATAATATTTATTATGTTTAAAAAAAATATGAAATCTCATGAGTATTATAGAGAGCACCATTATGTACCAATTGACCAATCATATTGACTTATTAGTGCACTTGTCGTCTTTTTAATTTCATTACGTAACTTGTCGCCTTTCTATCTGTTTTACTTAGATTATCTCTAAGATCATACTTCTTGTATATGACTATATACCTTCCCCAAAAATACTTGTGGCTTCTGATTATAGAATTATTGATGATTAACTCGTGTCATATCATAAGGTGACATAATTATCCTTAGTTTTAGAAAACATGTTTTCCACAATTGTAGTGTGGATTTTTATGCACGCAATGCGTGCCATTATTTTTAATATAACAATCATAATTTTGTTATATGAATAATATAATATGAAAAGCAAGCAAACACAGTTCGTACATTACTGAAATCCAATTTATGTTTTAAAACAAAATTGGTCTATACTACATGTGTTTAGCACTTAAATTTAAAATATTTTATTATTGAATTTCAAATAATCCAAAAAAACATTATTTGTATGGTTATATTGTTTAGAATTTATATGTTATATAATACTTAATTCGATGTTTGATGCATAACCTTCCCCCCCCCCCCCCCCACTCCGCCCCCCCCCCCACACACACACCCACACTAATTAAGCAATGATACTTTTAAAATTAGAAATTCTATGTTGCTACCGTGATTTTGTTTTTCTACACGGTCAACTCATTTTTCTACATCATGCCTCGAGGGATTGTAATTATACACCCATTGTTCATGTTTATACATGGCGACGTGGCCCAAATATAAACGATTCCTAACCACTTAACCCACTTCCCCAAACAACCCAACCGCCACCTTTCTCTCTCCTCCTTTGCCTCCTCCTCACTCAACCACCCACCCTCATCCAGCCCAACACGCAGCCTCTGTCACCCCACAAATCTACAACAGCGTACCCCCCCCCCCCCACAAGCAAAACTGCCACCACAAGCATCCCTTTGTCGCCAATCTCGCTACCAACCAACCAGCAACTGAAATCGCCACCATTGACCCGACCAAATGTGTCGCCGACCAGTCACCTACCAAATGTGTATAATTTCTTCAATTAGGGTTTTCAAACATCCCTAATTGAATTCAAAATACCCCAATTTTAGAATTCCCCCTAATTTGATTTCCTTTTATTTGAATTTCCCCACTAAATTCGAATTCGCCATAGACAAATTTTGTTTGTCGCTATATGGACTTTTTTTTTTGTAGTTACAGAATGAATCTCCTTCTAGCTTTAGTGCGGCCCAATACACTACAAGTTCCCTACAACCCTCACCTCTCAATTAATCACCTAAGTGTTGGGTTTTAGATGCACTTAGCGAAATTTTAAGAATCATATTCTTAACATCTAAATAGGATCACATGCATATCATTAATGAGTATCAAATAATAAGGTTTAGAATTAACCTTTGATGCYTGAATTCCTCTTTAGCGTTCTTCGTTTGCAAGAGATAAGAGCCTCAAATGCGACTCCACTATTCGGTCCACCGGCTTGTATTAACACTCCACCACTGCTAGATGCACTACTAGAAAAATGCGTAAAATCACCATTTTTAAGAAACCGGTTAAGTCATATCATCGAGTTCTTACCTTAAGAAGTCGGGTATTCACAATAACTGGTCTCTTAAATCCATCTAAGAGACCGGTCGAAAAAAACACATCTCTTAAACAAAGGTAAGAGATCGGATTTATATAAACCGGTCTCCTATCCTAATTAATACTTTTTATTATTATTACTTTACAGTTGTAAGCTACTTTACAACTCTTTGGAATTGAACTACACGCCTCACCTACCATTCTCTCTCCTTTCTCCTCACTTTCATTTCTCTTGATTTTTCTTCCCTCTTTTTCCTTCTTTTTTTTTCCAATATTTCTTCATTTCATCATCATTATAATTGTATACCTTGATTTTGATCAATACAAACACAACAATGCAAAGGTTTCCAATCTTTATTTCGCTCAATCATGGTGGCGGAGTGAGAGCGATGTATTGGTGGCTTCTTCTAGGTTAGATTCTCCTTTATTTTTTTTCGTTTTTCTTTGGTTTTTATTTTTCTTTTTTACTTCTCAGTTTCGTGTTTTTTTTTCTATTTTTCAATAAATTTTTTAATGTTGGGTTTCATAGATCAGGGGTTTCGTTTATTATTTTTACGATTTTGGTTTTCGATTTTTAAGTGTTCAATTTTTGAGTTTCTGACTTTGAGATTGAGATTTTAATTTTGAGATTTTTGATTTTTCAATTGATTTTGTGTTTTTCGATTCTCATTTTTTGGGATATTTCCAGTTGTTTTTTTTAAGTATTTTTCAATTTTTTAAAAGGTAACCTTGTTAGAATTTCGTATTGATTTTTGATTGAATTTGTTCGGTGTATGTTTTATTGTTCTTCATTTTTTAATATTTCTAATTTTTGGGTCTTTGCTAAGTTCAAATCTAGGTTTTCCATAACTCTGGGTTTCTTCCATAATTTATTTGTTTTTTTTCATTTTCCTAAAGTCCCTTGAATTGTTGTATCACTACAAAAAAAAATAGGCATTTAGCAACGGAAATTTAGATACGGAAATATTTCCGTCCCTAATTTCGAGACGGAAAAGTTATAATCCGTCTCTAAAAAAATTTAGAGAC
>SNQN01004188.1:21591-41268 GCA_008642245.1 Bassia scoparia
GAGAGAGCAAGAGAGCGATCTGACAAAGAGACACCGGACCTAGTAGGTCATCATGGAACTTTCCGGAGCAAGACCGACAAAACCACGAAAGTTTCTCTGAATTTAACAAAGAAGACCATTTTTGAACAATCAATATTCGAATTTATTGGAAGAGTTCGAACCTGCATTTTATACTAAATACAAGCTAGTATCTTAAAACTTGTAAGATATTTATATGAAGATAGCGAATCTTATCCGAAAATATCCTATATTAACATTATCCTAAAATAGTCTAAACTAAGTTACATTAACGAAGTCAAAAGATATACTAAGCCCAACCAACTAAATCTGTGAAAATCACTAGATAACAGTAGACACGGAAATATACGTAACCCGACCTTAATCTATCCAAAACAACAGAAACACGGAAATATGGAGAATAATCTAAAAAACACGGAAGTAGGAAAAATCTACAGATATTTCTCCTAATATCCACTAACTAATTATCAATAATGTCCTAAAAAACTAACAATTATTCTAACAAACTAATCTAATACTATCATAATTGGAACAAACCAAATCATATAAACAATTAAAGATCTTATTTTCCAGATATCTTCCAAGCCGGAGATTCCGTTCCAAAAATATGTAATATTGAAGCAATTTATCTCGTGAACCTATATATTGTTTCTATACTCATATCAAATTAAAGGATACATTTTTCCAAGAATACTCGCCAATGTAAGTCTGCATCCATTTCTCTAGAACCCTTTTGAAAGACTTTCGCCTCAATTTTGGTCGCCAAAAGTAAGGGGAAGAGATACGCAACGGTTGAGAGTTGTACTTCACATTACATAAACTTCAGGTGGAAAGTGAATTCAATCTTGTTCAACACTTCTCAACTTTCTGAATATCAGGTGGGGATCTTGAACAGGTCAGGGGACTTAGGTTCAATTGTTTCTATTCTTCATCATTTGGAAAAACATTCTCCTTGCAAAAAATCAACCAAACAGATCACTCAACCTTGTGATAAAGCAGAGCGTTGTGTGCGCACTTTTTGCACCTTGTCATGTACTTGTGATCAATTGCGTTATCATTTCGTATCTTGATTTGTATTGTATGAATTTGAGAAAATCCTCAAGCCAGTCTTAGCAGCTTCGATGTATCAAGGCTCGGCCATTTCGTGAGAAGGCAGGGCAAGCTCATATTGGTAGATAAGAGGTTCACTCCATAACAACTCAAAGAGATTTAGAAGTTGTATCTAAGAATGATCTATTGTATGCAAATTCAGCATGTGCGAGCTTAAAATCCCAATTTTTGAAGTCTTGTTGACAAACCAAGATAGGTCTCCCAATGTTCGGATTATGTATCTACCGTAGTTTGCACTCAGGTTTGGGGATGGTGAGAAGGTGCTAAATGAGAAGCTTTCGTACACCAATTTTCGCATAGAGTGCGCCAAATGTGATGCTTAGAAACTTCTGTGTCCTATTCAGAAAGCAATGCTCAAAGGTATCGCATGGTAAAATCGAACAACTCATCCTTGAAATAAAGATCTCTCAAATATGAGTAGCATCATCTGTTTTTGTGCAAGAAAAAGTGTGAGGCCAGTTCGGAAATCGATCTCACCCACCACATGATTGCATCTTACCGTCGTTGAAGATTCGTGGTAGTAGCATAAAATCATACTTCACACTTCCCCCGAAGATGTAGAAAGGAACAGGCACAGGAGTATACAAACCTTGTGGAATGTCTTCATTGGACAATTGACATTACTGCTTGCTCATCACTTTTCCAATCCTTCATTGCAATCTTTGGCATAGAAGTGTTCTTGCAAAATAGTCAGGTTTTGTGAACGCCAAGTAGGACCAGCAAAGACAACCAACCATGCCTCGACGAACCAGAGAGGTCCCAACAGCGAATGCACAGGAGGAATACCAAAGTTTGTTTGACCTGCTTGAAAAGAATACCACATGAATTGTGAAACCTCACGCAGGAAGGGCTCATAGAATCTGGAAAAAGTAGGATCCGTTTGATAGTATTCTTTGAGAGACTTCGATGCCACACTTTAGTTTCCCATAGCAATATATAATCCTGCCTTGAAAGTCGCATCAGCTACCGGACATTCGTATATTGCCATCCCAGCCTCCTTGTACTTATGCATGGAAATGTCGAAAAGAATCTGCAAGAACTCACCCATTGCATGGTCTATGATTATCTTTTTGCTGTCCATGTTGATATTACTTCAAGCGCTCATGAATCAGCAATGCAATAATGAACAGGCTTAGGACGCAAGTAATTGTACCAATGATCACGAATGATCCGACTACATTAGCATAGAACTCTACGACATGTAATTGGAATATTTAAGTGCAAAATTCATTCTCAGCTAAAGTGCAATAGTCGCTTCCGTTGAATTCAAACTCCTACAACTCCGACGACCACTTGCATCAATTGATTCTTCAAAAGCTCGTAAATCTGGTACGACAAGAATAGTGCATAGGAAAAGCTTCTCTCTTGACATGTCCTTCAAAAGCTTGTGAGAAACCTTAGGTTCCGATTTCGAAATTCATCTTCCTTTCTTTGTGTCAAAGCAGTAATAGGCTCCAGAAGTGTGGCAGAAATTTGATTAAAAGCCTATAGAAACTGGCAAATCCATGGAAAACTTCGAACCTCATGAATACATTATTAGCGCAACTCATGTGGAACTGGATACAACTTTCGAAGATACAACATGGTTATCCCGTAAACAAGAAACAATGTACAATGAAAGTGATACTGATCACTCTAACAACTCAACACTTCTCAAGCTCCCATAAACGAATTTCACATCCTCAATTTCCAAAGAGTAATCTAGATTGATCAATATGTCACTCAAAATGTCTTGCTATATAATCTCAGAATATGCATCATAAATACACCACATGAACTTGTTAAGGAAAAGACGGAGTACCCTATTCATGACGTCGCTGGAACGAACTAGGGGCGTTGCATAGACAAGGGCACAACAATCGCACTCTGTATACCCTTTGCTTTAGTCTTGAAAAAGCACTTTTTCCATTCAATCCAGCCCACTGCAAGAATCTCATAATTGATGGATAATTCATGTTCGGCAAATCCAATCTTGGAAAAAATCATAACGCACTAGGATGTTTAATCACATATCTCCAATCGAGGCATAGGAAATTCGATACTATGATAGTGAAATTATTCAGCCCTAGAATCATACACATACTCTATACGCCCAGAACGATCTTCTTTGCACAAGCAAAGTTGGAACGACACAAGGATCATACTCTCACGACATAGCCCCTTCAATCAATTCTGAATTTGTCTTGCAAGTTCTGTGGCTTTCTTAGAGGATCTAGCATCTATAAGCGAGGCTTGTTTGGAGAGGGCTCCGGGAATCAAATCAATGCATGCTCAATTACCCCTCAAAGGAGGTAATCCCTAGCCAATCATCATCAGAACACTATCTTAGTAAACTCATCCAACAATCAAGTAAACCGCTATTAGAGTGTGTTATTGGTTAAGTATAAACTATGTTTTTACAACAAGAAGATATCCTTTTTCTTTTCACATCAAGTTTCACAAGATATCTTTAGAGTTAAGGAGTAAAGATACTTGTCCGTTTGTGGAAGTACCTCTAGGGGTTGTGGCTTCTGGTGCTATGAGCAACTTGTACATTCTTTCCATCCCAAGAAACGCGTATACATTATTTAGATCTCTCCATGATGATCTACATTCTATCAAAACTGCACCATGTCGTCACAGGGAAAGGAGATGAAGCACTCATTGGAAGTAGAGCCACCAAATCTTATCTTTGTATGGACATATGGTGAAAGGAACAAGACTTGTTGTTGAACCTGCCAACCACATAGAATCATCGACCCACATCAACTGTAATCGGGTTATAGGATTTGGTCTCTGTTTTCTAAAGATTAATTTGTCCATCCCATGTAGCTTGAGACGCCAATTTAGTGGAAGATCTCACTATCAAATAATGGACACCTGACAACCCTTGTCTTGAATCAAGTGCAATAGTGCGGAATAAGTTTAGTCCCTGAAGATCGTCTCCCACATTAGAGTGCAAAGGATTCGCACTTATAACAACATTATGATCGTCACAGTGGTGAACAACCAATTCTTGAATCAACCGATTGTTCATTGGAGGTCTTCTTGAACATTCTTGTCCAAAGCTCAGCTTCTTGAATTCTCCGGATCGTCAAATGCTTTCTTGTTGCGGCACAATCCTGCTTAATGCGCCTCTCCATGACAATTGAAGCACTTCTTCATCTTTCTCATCAGGGCCTTTCTTAAATAAGTGGATTGTGGATTCCTCTTCAAAATTGGAGTGAAAGTTAGAAACAGAAGATATCATGAGGCATTTGAGCCCCACTTGAAAGTAGGATCGTTGAGTTGTATGCAAGATTAGCGTTCTATCTTTCTGCGTTGTGAACATATCTCAAATCACCAAAGTTGGTGCAAGATCAAGCGGATTAGATATGTACCACCAACCTCTTTGGAAACGTGCATTCTTTTGTGCTCTTTTCCGCAAAATGTCACAAAGAAAGCGATGAGTCTTTACAAAATTCCTGCATATTCACGAACAGATTTGTTGCCTTGAATAAAGAAGACAACTCTGAGGTAGTTCTGATGATCCGAAATCCTAGGTACAACATTTGGCACAGATTTCCTCTTCAATTGCTTCCAAGAACATATAGGGTATGTTGGATTTGATGGCGTTGAGCTTGCAATGGTCGAATCCATAAGGATGCATGCTTCGTCAATCTCTTAGGATGCCGACCTGCAACTAAGTCCATCATCATATTCTTAAAAACAAAAGAAACCGATCTAGTTTCTTACCTAATTGTGTACTTTGTTTAGGATCCAAAGAACCAATCCCAAATTCAGGGAATCATCAGTCATCGTAGATGGCTGAGAATCATCATGTCTAGGTGGACGTTCTTCTCCGTCCTCAATACTGAATCTGAACTATCATAAGATGATCCCTGGATCTTTCTTTTACAACGTCTTGCATGGCATCAAGCCGACTGTTATATACATATGATCGCTTCAACTCATGCTAGCCAAAGCATTGGCAACTCATACGATTACGTTTGATCCATAAAAAAAAATGTATCTGGTGAAATTGGCAAACACAACACGTGGTAGGACTCCTAAAGAATCGTTGCTCTTTAATACCTAAATTGGCATGTGGATTTAAAGAACGAATTCCAAGAAAATCAGAGAACGGAGCAAAAGTGTGTGAATATGTTGACAAATAAAAATAACTGCAAATCTGGAAAAGACTCCGAAGGTCTTAACTCACCAAGTGTGAAACAGCCTAAAAGAGACACACCGACCCCTAGTAGACTATATCAAGTGAATTCGGCACCAACCACAAAACTCACAAGGTTTCTCTGAATTAACAAAGAAGAATTTTTAACACAAATAGACTTGCTGAAATTTATTGAAGAGTTTTTCGCACCTATTTATAATCAACAGTATCTAAAACTAATTACAGATATTTATTGAAAGATATGGGAATATTTAATCCAAAAATATACCTAACAACTTATCGCTAAAATATCTAAGTCTAATTCACACTTAAAATATCTAATCAACTACTAAATCTGGAAATCCTAACTAACTAAAAAGGAAAATCCTAACCGATCCTAACTCTAACAAAACACGAAAATATGGAAATATCTAAAAACACGGAAATCGAAATCTAAGAATATGTATCCAATATCCTGAATACTAATTATTAAATATCCTAACAAACAACAGATATTCTAACAACCTAATCTAATCTTGATCATTAATCTCCAATCTACACAATTACAAAGACGATTATTTTTCCAGATTACTTCCAAGCCTGAGAATTCTTTCCAAATATGTATAAACTTGACCGCAATTATCCTGAATTTATTTTTATACTCAATCAAGGATATTTCTGAGAATAGAATGATCCTCATCAAAAGTGGGCCCCACAAATCTGAAATATCTTTTTTGGCTGATAAAAACCAAATGGGCAGGGGATTTCTAAGTTGAAAATAAATGTGGTTAGGTTTATTTTTTTCATTAGAACAAAGTCAGTTCGTTGATTTTTAAAGTTTGCCAAAATTTTCAGTTAGTTATGGCAAATTGTTTCATAAAATTATGAACAATTGATCCAAATGTTCTCAAATTGTTTTGAAATATGAATCTTATTCTATCGGGGAAGTATCCTTTCCAACACTGGGTGGATAAAGCGGTCGTCATCGCGATAAATATCAAATACAGCCTCAAATGGTATTTGTGTTCTGAAGATGGTTATCCAGACATTTTTAATGGTATTCCATGCATATAAAATGGTAGTCGAAGAAGTTCAACGTAGTCATTACTATTTTGTAATGTAGTAGGACCTACATAAAAAAATAATAATAAATAAAAATGCGTAGATATCATTGGTCTAATGCGTTATACCATTATCCTAATCGTGATACACCATGTCTCTGAAATAATTAGTTGGACAAAATTCTTAGTGTGGGCAATAAAAGGGCAACACAGTGTTGGACTATAGCCTCTTTATCTATCTCTCTCTCTCTCTCTCTCACACACACCACACATCACACACAGCACACCAACACACACACACGTCTATTTCACACACACACACACACATCACACACACAACACACAGCACACACCACACACACACACAACACACACAACACCACACCAACATCACACACAACAACACACACAATACATCACAACTAAATCAGATCAGAATTCGACAGAGGAAAGACTTGATTACAAAGAACCAAACAAAATTTCGAACAAACGCAAATAAAATTGAACAAAAAACCGGGTTGAAATTGAAACAGAAAACAGGCACATTAACATAAATGGAAATTTGATTTTAACATAAAAGCTCTAATATATATTATATATTATATAGTATATATATAATTATATTAAATTATAATCATAATGGAAGCGGTAAGGAAGAATTCAACAAGCACCTCATTTTTTAATCAATGGCAAGAAGTATTATGATAATTCCAGTGGCGATTATGTGCATATATTTTTATAAAACTGTGCATAAACATTTCAACATTTAAATGTTATTTTAAATATGAACAAATGGTGCATAATTTTTAGCATGAATGTGCATGAACTTGAATATGATGAGACATAATTAAGAACGAAGAAAATTCTCTCATCTCGGACAACATATTTCATATACTTTATGAGTTACGATCAGCGTTGTCTTTTCTCAGTTTTCATTAAAATAACTAAAAGCCCACAATGATGTAATTAAGTATTGAAGATGTGAAGCAATGCATCTCACCATTGAGCACAAGTGTGAAGAGGAGAAGAGAGTTGATCTTTCTTTAACTTCTTTGTTACTAGAATATTCAAGTCATTCAATTGATTGAATGATCTAAAGATAAAAAAATAAGAAGAATTTGAGGTTTTGGCTATATCACTGTTATTGGGTTGAAGCTATAAAGCCAAAGCTATTTTAAAGAACATTTCGAATGAAAATTTCTCAGACAATTGACAATTGATTGCATTTCAAGATATGCGTAAAATTATTGATTCAAGCAGACACAATATCCTGAAATTCCGATTAATTGAGAAGTGAGAAGAATGGTGGAAGCAGATGGAGTGAGAGGAAGAGAAACGTGAATTGAAGCATGAATGAAGGATTTTTAAGAATGAAGTGTTAGTCCTCAAAAAAAAAAGTCTTAGCCATTAATGTTTCATAATTCAAAGGCTTGAGAGTTGTTTCTGCACTCTTCTCAATTGGATCTCAACCCGTATTATATATAGTATATATATAATATATATATATATATATATATATATATATATATATAATATATATATATATTACTATATATATATAATACTATATATATACATATAATTATATTTGAAATCTAAGAAATTCTACCTAAACTTAGAATTTTGCAAATTTAGGGTCATGATTTGGGGTAGTAGATGATAAATTGCCAATTAGATTGTTATGGATTCTAGTTTGTTACGGTCGTTAATTGGGGTGGGCTCTTGGAGCGTCGGGGATTGATGTGCGCGTTGCTCGGTGGTGCGGCTGCGATTCGTGGAGAGCGTGCATGCTTTTTCTGGGTTCTGGTCTGTTGCTCGTCGTTTCAGGGGCATCAATTAGGGCATGGGTGAGTGTGATGAGTGAGGAGTAGGAGAATAATGCGATTGTCAATGCTATGTAGCGCAGGAAACGAGAAGTTTCGAGGTGTGAATGTGTGGAGCATGGTCGATTGCGTAGTGCTGAGAAACCACTATTCGTAAGGAGTTATTTGGGTTTGAGGAATAGTTGTGATAGCGTGAGGTGAGTGAGTAAAAGAAGATAACATAGAATTTTAAGGCTCTTGGGCCATCATTTGAGAAGACTTTAATTATTAAAAATAAAATATAATACGCGTTTGGTACAATATACGGCCCCTAGAAAAATGATATTCTAATATACCATGATTTTGGACTCTCTTATTGTACCCTAAATTTCGAAAACTTCCATCATTATAGACCTTAATGATTTTATTTAAGAAAATAAGGTTATACTAAGGTTCATTTTTATTTTTTTTATATTTGAAACAAAAAAAAATAACAAAAACTAATAAAAAATATAAAAACACCGTCACACAGCTCCCACTACCATAGCTACTAACACAACCACCACAACCCCTCCAACCGCACCAGCCAACTCTAGAATGCACTGTCACTCGGCACATTTCAACAATACCACCTCTTTCACCATCAACGAGCCTACTCAACCCAACCAGCTTCGGAACCGATCAGACCAGTCAACTGACGGAAGCACCACATAACTAGAAACCGTGAATCCACGGCCAGACCCATCCAACTACGCACTCCAACAATCATAACTCGCCAACCAGCACGCCAAGCCAACACATACCAGTCCACCAACTCATCGCGAACGTCGCAGACCTCTGAATTTTTCAAAACTAATATCGAATTTTCCCCCAATTGTGTTTTAAAACCAGATCAAACCGTTCGTGTTTTGACAAAGTAATCGATTTTCGAACCCAACAACTTTCCCAGCGTGTGGTGTTCTTGGTTTGTTCAAAGGTGCGAGGGTGTGGTGTTTGGGCTGGAGGGTTGGGTTCAATCGGAAGATGGTGGTGGGTGTGGTTCGAAGGAGGTGCTTGGTCTGTGGACTGGTGCACACGTGGGAGGTCGTTTGAGGGGAGGGTGGAGAGTGGGGGTGGGGTGGGGTGAGGTGAACTTGGGTGGTTGTTTTATTTTTAATTTCATTTTACTTTCTTTTATTTGAATAAACTTTAACCATGTATGGTTAAAATTAACCATAAAGGTTATGTGTTGAAGATTCTAAACACAAGGCAACAATAGAGAAGGCAACGAAAATAGGGTATATGTGTAGAAAATGTGATTTGTTTCAGGGGTTATGGTAAAAATCCCAAAAATAGATTACTACGTCTTCACGTCTATATTCACATATATTATTCTAATAGAGGCGATCCAATAGGTTAATATAAATCGCGCGTAAATTATTACATGTAGAGGCGAGCGCCGATACGTTAATATTCAGCCTACTCAGTCAATATTACATTAGAGGCGTACGCGATAAGTCATATAAGCACAATGACGTGCAGTATTTTATTAAGAGCGTGACGCGATAGCTTTAGTGGCGTCGCATAATTGACATTAGAGATGACCGATAGCTTTATGCGTCGCATTTTACATTAGAGGTGACGGCATAGGTAAAACCCTTAACGCGTCACATATTACATGTAGAGGCGACGCGATAGTTAATACACTATAGCGTCATATATACTTAGAGGGCACGCGATGGGTGTTATATCTACATGCGTCATATATTACATAGACGGAACTGCAATAGGTTTAATATTGTAACAGGGTCACTATATGTATTATTAGAAGTGCCACGCGATAGGTTATAGAATCTACTTGCGTTCATATATTAATTAGAGGCGACCGCGATAGATTAACATACCAATCGTGTCATATATTATACACAGCGGGGGCCGAGGATGATTTAGAGGCGACACGCGGTAGTGAGATTATTCAACACGTCAACATATTAATGAAGAGCACTGTCGATAGGTTACATATTAACATGCGGTCTAATATTATTTAGAGCGAGCGATAGTTATGTCTACATCGTCACAATATTACATAAAGGTAACGGCGATAGGTTTAGATATCTAACGTTTCATATATGTATTTTAGAGGCGATCCGATACGGGATTATATCTAATGCATCCGCCTCTTATATAATATGCGACGCGAAACTTTATGTGTCGCATATATACTAAAAGGCGACGCAATGTCTTTCAAAATTATTGTCAATTCCATCGGCCAACATTATCAAAAAGGAAGCTGACGCGATAGTTTATGCTTGCATTCTTTTACACGTGCGATGCCATTAGGGTGGTGTGTTAGACTGTTTTATTGTAGTAGTTGACACACCACACTTAATATATCGATGCATGAAGAGTGGTGTATGTTTTGTAATTTGTGGCAAGATTACAGTCGCTTTAAATGTTAGTGGTTTAGCAAACAATATGTGTGTTTAAAAAGTGCATTAGAGCAACAAATAGAAGTGCAGATGTTAATGGTTGCCACTAATAATAATTGGGGGGTTATTTTGAAATAATTTTTGTCTTGCCTAAAAACGGTGTCATTAGGGGCATCTATAATAGTGATAGCTAAATGGATTCCCTAAAGCATAGTGTCTTTACTTGTGTGTTCAAAAAGGTTTCGCATTATACCGACAAACATCAGTTACACTCTGAATTGTAAGTTGTTTTATGTAGCACCATTGACACTCTGCCTTAAAAGGTGGTATAGAGGCAACCTTATAATTAGCGACGGAGTATATTAGAGGCAATGAAAAAATTGTTTCTACCATCTAAAGACATTACAAAGGGGAACAATATTTATTTAGTGTTGTTTATGTAGCACATGAACTTGTATTTTACTGTTGTAATATATTAATTAATTGTATTGTTATAATTTAAAACTTGTATCCGTACTATTTGCAACCAAATAATTACTTTTTATTCGTAATAATTAATGGTAATATAGCCATGTTAGTTTAATAGGCAAATATAATATCGATGCACTATATGGTTCCCTCTCTATATCATATACAAACAAAGATAGATATAAGAGGCACCATAGATTTTTGCCTCTAATAATATTTTTGTTTCTCTAATGGTTTTAGAAGCAATTTTTATCGTGCATCTAATTCTCCGTCGCTATTGTAGGTGCCTCTAATACACTTTTAGAGGCAGACAAGTCAGTGTCAACCATTAAAACATCTCTACGTTTGAACACCCATGCGTTTGTCGGCTAAAGTCACAGTTGCCTCCTAAATTGCCACCTTTTAGAGGTTGACAAGGTATTTCTAGTAAGAAACTGTACGTTTAGAGGCAAGCATTTAGGTATCGACGTATTGTGAGGGTTGCCCAATGTCACAATTTTTTAGAGGTATTTAAAATATATTTCAATAAACCGCTTATGTTAGAGTCAGCCATAAGTCATCACTATTTATTAGTTGCCTCTAAGTCCACCATTTTAAGGGCACTCATATGGTTACACACACACTAGACATTTAGGGGCAACTATAAATTCTTGCAACAATTATATAAAAGAAGCAGACCATTCTTTGCATCATAATATATAGAGAATATATGTTTGTAGGCTTAAAATAAATTTAGGGATATTTTGATAAATTTATCGTAATGTATATATATTTCAAAGAAAAAAATTTTACAAAGACACAAAAATTTGAAAGCCAATGCATGCAAACTATATATAGGACACTCAAACCGAAAACATCTACTTAGCGCTCCGTTCCAAATTTCTATACATTTAGAATCTTGACTAGACTTATTTTATAACGTGTTGAGGAATTTTCCTAAATTTATCCAACCTATAAGTCAAAATATAAGTGATGGTGTTGGGGTCTTATTTATTCGTGTCAATGAGTATAAGCAAGAATTAGATTTAGATTTTTATAATTTTTTGGTAATGCATAATTAAAAAGATCAAAGCAAAACATGTATTGGTTAACGATGCCTAAAGCTGAAGATTGGTAGATACATTTGGATGAGGGAGTATATGTCATTAAATAGATATAGGATTGCATTTTCTTATTGACTTATCCTATGCAGTACAGATAGCACACCTGGACTGAGAAAGGGTGAGCGCTTAACGAGCAGCAATCAAGGGCTTCCTGTAGCCTTGGGGAGTGTGCTGAACGCTGCAGTCAGTAAGCTTAAGAGAAGTGTCACGAAACTATGCTACGCCAAACTATCTTTGGCTACTATGCATGAATGAAAAAGTGTTAGTTATTAACATGTTAAGTCTATAATCTAAAGTGATAGAATAACAACGCAAGAAGTGAACGTGAATAGTTATTCAAGCAACAAACAAAACAATACAATTCAGATATCAAACAGAAAACAACTTTCACTATTGTAAAGCTACCAACCCCAACAACAATGCAATCATCGTCAACTGTCTAAGCCAACAACACACCCCAACCAGCTGAGTAATACATGAATGAGAGACAAAATCAAGTTATAGACTTGGCCTAAACGGATATTTTACGTTCAAGATTAAGCAAATTTTAATTAGAAAGAATATAAAAAATGAGTTGGACATTAATTAATATACAAATACCTCAATGGCCTATAAATAATAATTAAATATAATAATAATAATAATAATAAATAAATATAATTAATAATAATAATAATATAATAATAATATACTGAATATAATAATAATACTAATAATAATATAAATATATAAATTCGAGGCTTAGTTTAATTACAGTACTCAAGGAAGGACAAGATCTATGAGATCAAGCAACCTTCAAGAGTTGGTAAAAGTAGCTGAACAAGCAGGCTTTCCCTTTTATGAATCGAAATTGCACAATGGAGTTCTTCGATTTGCCCATTAAAGATCAATTACAAGTGCCATATCAAACTTCTATCTTTTATACCCAAACATAACAAATGAATTGTGTAAAGATACATGAAACAATAGAGTATATGAATGGTAAGTGGTGAGAAACCAATAACACAGAAGATATATATAACTGTGACTTTGAAAGTTTATTGCAAATTAGTTCCATCATTCAAAAAGAAATCATCAAGAATCAACGAAGAGGTAAACACTTAAAAGATTTATGGCATTACATAGAGAGAAGACAAACTCAACTCTGTAATCAAAGATAAAATCAGCCATAGCAAAAGAAACTAAAAACAGAGGCAAATTAGTCATAAAGTTGCGGTGGGAAGCTTAGTACTTCTACAGTATATATTGCCGACCATACATGATCATTTCTACTTTCGCTGCAAGCAAAGCAAAGAAAACAGTTTAATGGTAGCCCTTACAACAAGAAGCGTAATTATTTGTGATTATCAGGAAATAAAATGACAGGGTAGAAAATCTTAATTACACATAAGCGATATGCAACTATAACAAAAGTGCGTAGTACCGACCTTATAAGGATGCATGCAAGCTAGGCAAGACAAATTATTAACATCCATGACATAGCATGCAATAGCTAGAAGTCTAGAAACTAATGGTAAAAGATAGACCTAAGGACACATCTAGTTTGCGGGTCCAAGACTAAAGGCTTACTAGACAACGAAACCCAAAGACTAATGCAAAATGCAAATGTTCCACTTATAAGAAACGCCAAAAGCTGGATTTGACAAGGATCGAATGGAAATTATGATTGTATTTCATTGAAGAATGAACTTAATAAAATAATTAAAGGAAAAAGTTAAACAAAAAAATCCCAACTTTGGGGTTCTTCAAAAATAATCCCAACTTTTGGATATTGTCCGGAATAATCCACTTTGAGGTCAGTTCTTTCCATCTTTTTTGCACCTAATTACTCGCTACGCTTTGCTTAGGTTAAGTTTTGATAATTTTTTTTTCCTTATTTTTTTTCTTGTTACAAATCTACTCTAATCTCTCCTACATCCTCTCTCTCCTCCTCCCTCTCTCTCGACCTCTGCTCTCCATTCTTATCTGTCTCCTCCTTCTCTCTCTGTCTCCTCCCTTCTGTCTCTCTTCTCTTTCCTCTGTTCTCGCTCTCTCTTTTTTGGCGTGTGTGGTGGAGTGGGGTCGTGTGTTGAGGTCTGGTGGGGTGATTCGTGGTAAGGTGGGTTGGTGGCACAATGGTGACGCGAATGATGGCGAAGGTGGTGCGTGGTTGTTGGAGTTTGTGTGTCGGTCCAGATTTGGGATTGAGGGTGGTGGGTGTGTGTTGGGTCAATTTTAGGGGTTGGAGGGTGGTGCTGTTGGCGGTAGTTGGTCGGCAAAAATGGTGGTGGTTGTTGTGTGGGTCCAATGGGGTTGAGGGTGGTGGTGGTTTGTTGGGTCTGTTGTCGTGTGTCTAATTGCGGGTTGAGGGTGTGGTTGTTAGGGTAGTTGGGGTCAGGCGTAGATGGCGATGGTTTGTGTGACTTGTGGTTGGTTTTGGGTTGCTGTTGGTGTTATGGTGTGGGCTGTGGTGGTGTAAGGTGTGGGTTGGTGGTGGTGTGTGTAGTCTTTTGTGGATGGTGGCAGGCAGTTGGACGTGGCAGTGAGGTGACAGTTGAAGTGAGGGTGGTAGTGGTGGTGGCTGTGGTGGGGGGGGGGGGGGGGGTAGGGTTGAGGTGGAAGCTTGAGGAGGTGAGGTGAGAGGAGGGTGGGGTAAATTAGTTTAGATTAAGCATAATTAAATTTAATTAATTTTGTTTAAATTATACTTAGAGCACAGTCTAGATAACGACACGTGTCCGATAACTTATTTAACAGGTTACCAACCAGATTAGGGTGAAAAATGGAAGACCCCCCCAAGTTGGGATTATTCCGAATAATCAAAGTTGGGATTATTTTTGGAAAAGAACCCAAAAGTTGGATTATTTTTGTTAATTTTTCCAATAATAAAAGGATAGCGTGCACATGCTTATACTAGGAATGGCAAACTTGATCTAATGTAACAGAAAGCTCTTTCACGAAAAGTCTCAGCAACCAAGCCATAAAATGATGTGGTAGTTGTCTGATAAGGTAGCCAGCGAAAAAGTCCAAGGGAGTTTTCTGACATATCATTATAAATATTGTGTCATTCCCAAAACTTAGGCAACAAACTCATTGTGTGTTCCTGTACCCATGTGCATAGTCAAATACTAACCTTTAGTTAAGCAATTTGAAAAATTGACAAGACGTCCCCACTTGAATAACTATAGGTTTTCTCTATTTATGCTCTCAGGTTTTCAATATTTCAACATCTCGCAACAAAATGTTATTACATTCATGACGTGCCCGCCCCCGAAATTGTCTTGAGGACCTGGTCCCCTGAAACAATTGGTTAACGGCCTTTTTAAACTCGAAATACCACAAAAGGGAAGAGCGTCAAAGATATAAAGGTTATTTAACTTGTGCTAGAAGATGGCGCCCTGTCCCCTATTAGTATGACGCAACCCACAACCTAAAAAGATATTAAATCAAATAAATAGGAATTTACTATTAATTAAGCCAATTTGTGTAATCGATTAAATTTGAATTGAAACAAGGACATACGAACACATGATAAAAATATAAGTCAGCAAATACAAACTCAATGGGGGCAATTTCAAGAATATCTAAGAGATATGCCTGACTAGTAATATCCACGGTCGGTTTTTTTATAGATGATTGTCGATTAGGTAGCAGTAGTTGCACGTGTTGAATATGGAATGAAAAATGGATGTTAAGTCCCATAACGGTATATGTCTTTTAACCATGGTTTCTTTTACTTCCCCACTCCCAATATTCAGCCTTTTAAATTAATTGGCTTGTCTCTTCCTTTGCTTACTTGACACGTAGTTTCTCTAGAGCTGATTACGAGATCGAAATCGGAACTAAATTAAACAAAAACTAAGTTGTGCTGCTGCATCATTAGTATGGAGGTAGTTCTGAGTAGCTGATTTCGAATCGAATCGTTGAATGATGTCCAGTAGTCATAAATTTTAGTTTCTCGGAATTTTGATTGAACATGACCGAGAATTTGTTTTTGTTATGGTTGCTCATGTAATTCTGTCTCGCTGTGTTCTCTGTTTTATTTTATGAACAAACCCTAGATGTTGTGTTGGGTGTAATTCTTACTAGATATGATGAATTTCGTGGTTTGTACAAATGCATTAGTGGTTATTATATTAGTGCTTTTATGATTATTAAATGAACTTTGGCTGATGTTGTAAAAGGGTTATTAAATATTGAACTTGTTAAATGTCAAATTCGTTATACGCTTGGAATTGTGACAATTTCCCTAGTAATGTATATGCTTAATTTTTCTTAATGAGACATTTTATTCTATGCTTTGTTCATTGTAATTGGAATTTTAAGATATGTCTTCGTATATTGTCTTCCTTAGGTGTGCTCTCTTGGGGGAAGTTGTTGGTATAGATTTAAGTCTGAAGATATTTTTACTCACAGTTAATTAATTGTAATTCTGTATACAAGTTCTTTTAGTTTAGGTTTTATGCAATGTTTGAGGGCAAGTTTGTTAATTTATGTCTAGTTGGTTAACAAATTTTGTTAATTTATATGTCTAGTTTGGTTAACAAAGTGGAACAATTATGTGTTCTTAGTATATTATTGGTAATTTCTGGTCATATCTTTATAATTTTGTATCTGTTGAGTAACTGATGTATCTTTGTGTATGTGTTGTGTATATAGTTTAATGGATTCTGTTAATTGTTATAAATTTCAGCTTCCAAAATGGACACACCTCAAAATGCTCCTAATTCAAATGTTGTTSCAATGTGCAGTGCCTCAAGTAGTTSTCCGATTAGGAGTACCAGCGTAAATGATGATTATGATGTTGCTACAACCAACTCTACCTCAGTGAACCCCACGAGTAGTCCATGTAAGTTCCCTAGTAGGTGTGTTAGTACTATATCAATCGGTCATTTGAACCCTCCTGGTTCTACAAGTTATACTATGAATCCTCCTGGGCAGTGCTAGTGTTGAGACGTTGGATCCTGGTTTAACTAAGGTCGAAGAGAATGCGCAACAGTCAACCGAACCTAATGAAGGTACAGGTTTTGATACTGCAATGCTGGATGTTAATGATGATGATGATGATGAAGTTCATGTGAAAGAACCTGTAGTTGGGATGGTTTTCCCTACTCTTGTTGATGTGAAAGAAAACTAAAAATTGTATGGCTTTAGTTAGGGATTTGGGGTCATTGCTCTCAGAGGTTCGAATGATAGTAAAGGAGTACGTCGTCACTCTACCTTTGCTCGTGAGTGCTTTAGCAATCCAAATCAGAAGTACATTACTAATTGTCGCCGAAGTRAAAGGATATGGAAGGTTGTAATGTTGAGCCAAAGGATTTGCGTAATCCTAATCGTCGTTTGTCAAAAAAATGCTTTTGTACGGCTATGTTAAGGGTGTCCCAAAACGCAGCAGATCATTGGGTTGTGAGGAAAGTTGTGCTTGAGCACAAAAATCATAACCCAAAGCCTAGTGATGCCAAGCTTGTGAAGGAGTACCGGATGAAGTTTTTCAATKGCAGTGTTGATATGAGGATACTGAATGATTACAGAGCAAGTGTTGCACTCTCCAAGACTCAAAATAGCATGGCGTTGGAGGGGGGAAGGGTTTGAGAACATGCCCTTTACGGAAATGGACATGCGTCATTGTGTTCTTCAACATAGGAAGTTGAAGATGCAGGTTGGGGATGCTCAGGCATTGGTTGCATACTTTGACAAAATGCAGGCCAAAAATGTGAACTTTTTACATTTGCATAGGCTAGACGAAGAAGGGAAGCTCAAAGACATCATCTTGGTTGATGCACGTAATAAGGCAGCCTWCAAGGAAATTTTTGATGTCATTTGCTTCGACACGACGTACTTGACAAATTTGTATGCTTTGCCATTTGCCAATTTTGTTGGTGTTAACCATCATGGCCACACCGTAATTCTAGGATGTGCACTGATTTTAAATAAGGATTCTGACACTTTCGAGTGGGTTTTTAGCAAGTGGCTTATGTTTATGAATGGGAAGCAACTTGGGGGAATCTTGACAGACGTAGCAGCAGCATTCCGTAAGCCTTTGGAGTAAGTTATGCCCGATGCAAAACAATGGTGGTGCATATGGCACATTACCAACAAGTTGCCCCACAGATTAGGCAATCACGAAAGGCGACTTTTTGAAATTCTGTTTGTCTTAGCACCATTCTTGTCTTTTGTTGCCATATMGTTTAACTTATGTATTTCAATCTGAATTCCCATTGTAATGTGTATGGTGTTAGTCGGTTTGTTCTAATGCTATCATCGTATCTTTCCATTYGTAGTTTCATTGGTAAGCTGTTATGATTYAACCATTATAGTTTGAATTATGGTAGTAGGCTGTTCACCGGAATTCCATTTATGAAATGTTCATGTGATTTTTTGTTTTGTCTATGCACTAAATTATTCTTAAATTACGTGGCAAAAATGGATTTTCCCAGTTTATAGTTTAATGTGATTGTGTAGTATTAACACAAATTACATCTGATTGAGAGTTAATGTGAAATTAGGTATGACACCTTGAAGGAACAATTTCTCAATGTTCANTAGGGTGCAAAAATGGAAGACACCCCCCAAAGTTGGGATTATTCCCGAATAATCCAAAGTTGGGATTATTTTTGGAAGAACCCCCAAAGTTGGGATTATTTTTGTTAATTTTTCCAATAATAAAAGAATAGCGTGGCAATGCTTATACTAGGATATGGCAAACCTTGATCTAATGTAACAGAAAGCTTCTTTCACGAAAAAGATACTCAAGCAACCAAGCCATAAAAATGATGTGGTAGTTGTATGATTAAGGTAGCCAGGCCGAAAAAGTCAAGGGAGTTTTCTGATCATATCATTATAAATATTGTTCAATTCCCAAAACTTAGGCAACAAACTCATTTTGTGTGTTCCGTACCATGTGCATAGTAAAATACTAACTTTAGTTAAGCAATTTCGAAAATTGACAAGACGTCCACTGAATAACATAGTTCTCTATTTATGCTTCAGGTTTTCAATATTCAACCATCGCAACAAAATGTTATTCATACGGTCCAGATTTCTGAAACATTAAGCTAACTCAATAACACAAGAGGCATAGAATAATTTACTTGCATAGATGCTTCATATAATATGATGACGACTCAATAAAAAAATAAAATCAAATAAATAGCAATTTACTATTAATAAGCCAATTTGTGTAAAATCGATTAAATTTGATTGAAACCAAGACATACGAAACACATGATAAAAATATTAATCAGCAAATACAAACTCAATGGGGGCAATTTCAAGAATATCTAAGAGATATGCCTGACTAGTATATCCACTCGGTTTTTTTGATGTTTTGTCGATTAGTAGCAGTAGTTGCACGTGGTTGATAACTGGATGGAAAAAAAGATGTTAAGTCCAATAACGGTACTATATCTTTTAACCATGGTTTCTTTTAACTTCCCCCCCACTCCCTAAATATTCAGCCTTTAATTAATTCGGTTGTCTCTTTCCTTTTGCATTATCTTGAACACTAGTTCTCTAGAGCTGATTACGAGATCGATATCGGAACCTCAAATTAAACAAAACTAGTTGTGGCTTGCTGCACATTAGTATGGAGGTAGTTCT
>SNQN01004189.1:0-28182 GCA_008642245.1 Bassia scoparia
ACACACGATCAACCACATCAATTCCTCCCATTACTTACCCCTTATCACAAATTTACCTTGTCTTTCGAACTTTAGATCCCTTTCTAACACCCTTAAAGGCTCTCCTCAAATCATCCTTAGCTTAATCACTACTTGCAGCATTCATCAATCCTCAGTTCAAAGCATCCATTGCAGCATTTCCTCCATTTCTCTCCTCATGCACATTCAGCTCAAGTTACGATTTGGCAATCAAAATCACATCCCTCCATTCCTTACCTTACCACCACAAAAAGCTAACCAAAACCCATGACTCCACCAAAATTCCTATAAGCCTTACCTTACTTCATCAACTATTGCCCAAACCTCACTTCCACCAAGGCAAGCTCATCAACGGGCCGCACCCACTAACAACCATCAACCACCACAAATTAAGCCATTCCCAAACACAACCGAAACCCATGTTGTGGGGTCAATTGCAATCACAAGCATCGTCTTTGCCCTCAATGGGCTGAGAACGGAATTTCAGCCAACAATCCAAAACATCTTACCACTATCAATTCTTTCATTTCATGCATTAGATCTAAGAATAGACTTGCATTACGAATAACCCATTGGAAGCACTCATAAGCATCTATCATGAGGCATACAAACATCATAATCATATAATCCTCACAAACCACATACATGCACATTGCACATGCAAACCACCTCCACACAAGCTAGGCCAGACTTACATCAGTGCCTTCACATGCCTTTACGCATTCATCGCTAGACCGATTGTTGCTACACGCAACATTCTTCCCGAAAAAGCCTGATCAGCGCTAGAAGTTTCCTGAGGAACAGAAGCAGCTTCCGAAGAATTTCCATATCATCACATCATAGCCTATACGCATTCTATTGCCTATACGCGATTTTGCTACACGCAAAATCTTCCCAAAAAAGCATGAAAAGGTCATCTAGGAAGGTTTCCTGAAGGAACGAGGGTTTCCGAAGGAACTTCATCACTCATAGGCCTATACGCAATTCATCGCGATACCGATTGTTGCTCACGCACAACTTTCCCGCAAAAGCCAAGTCAACCGTAGGAAATTCCAGAAGAGAACGAGCGCTTCCGAACTGAACTTACATTACGTCTTCCACGAAACCTCAAGTCACAGTAGTAAACATGTACATCACGACTCTCCCCAAAAACCAAGTCAGCCATAGGGGAACTTCCGAAAGAACGAGCGCTTCTTCCACGAACTACATTACTCTTCCCGAAGAAAGCCAGATCTAGCCGTAGGAAAAGCTGACTTGGGAACAGGCGCTTCCAAGGTATTCATCCACCCATTTCGCCTGAAAAGCCGTAAGGTTCACGTTAGGGAGAAAGCACCCGAATCCAGCGCTTCCAAGGCATAAAACCGCATAGGCGCTTAGGTAACAGGCTAAAACTAACCTTTGTTTTGAGTAACCGCGTGAAAAAGGTACTCAGGGTCGAAACCATTTGAGTTTGCTCTCCGTCCCGAATAAAATACTTTGACTTTCGTCTTACGAGAATTTTCAGTCCTTCAGACTCAGTCAAAGTTGGTCTTCTTCACACAACAGGCTCCTTTACATCTTCGGTTTTGAATTTTCTCCCGCACCAGAAATTCCATATATTGCACGCTTCGGGTCTACGATTTCTCCCCTACAGAAATCCAGCAAAAAACATTTTCGGGTGTCTGCGATTTCTCCCCTACAAAATCCAGCACAACCGTCTTTCGGGTCTTATCGTTTCTCCCGCTACAGAATCTCAAGCAAATACATCTTTCTTGGAAGCCTCTCTCCCGCCTACAGAAGTTCCTCAGCCACATCTCGGGTCTTGGAATCTGCTCCGCTACAGAAGTTCCACAAGCACATCTTCGGGTCTGAAATTTCGTTCCGCTTATAATGTCCGTCAGCATCTCTCGTTTTTGAATCTTCTCCCCGCTCAAGAAGTTCCACGCACTCTTCCGGGTTTGAGTTTGCTCCCGCCAACAAAAATTCCAGGCAAAAGCAAATCAGACCGCACGGACACGGTACATAAAACTTAACCTTTGTTTCCAGTACCGCCGAAAAAGGTGATCTCAGCGGCGCAGAACGTCTTGAGTGCTCCCGTCCGAATCAATACTGTACTTCGTCTTACGAGAACTATATTCTCTCCAGACTCAGTCAAAGTGGGCTCTGTAACACCTAAAAATGTCTCCCAAAGATAATCAGTTGATGAAAACATACCGCGATCTCGCGATTGTTCGACTAGAAAAGAGCTTATTTGAACTCATAAAAGTGAAATACGTGAGGTCATACTCGAACTATGACAAAGACAAATAAAAAGGGCCAAAAACATTTCTTATTTATTTAATTATTTCTAATTTTAGTTTTCTTTCTATTAGATTTTTTAAAATAATTGTATATTGGTTATCTCCATAAATTTCCACTTTCATCACACTCTTCACCATTTTCTGACTCACCAGATTTTTAATTATTTTCTGATTTTCTTTATTTTCTATATTTTTATAAAGTTTTTATACGCAGAAAATACCAAAATAATACAAATACACATTTAAAAACTCCGCGGAAAACTGGAACCTTCCTAGAACACTCTTAGAACTCTTGATTGAGAGCAAAGGGTCTAGGTATCGTCGACCGAATCAAGCAAATCACGAAATAAAATCGGAGGAAATCAAATATTTTCGAGTTTTGGAAAAAATATATACCAAAGCTTGCTATATACGCAGAGGCCTGCGTATTATACCTCAGCCCAGCGCTATATTACGCAGGCCACCTGCGTATATACGCAGCTCTGAACAACCGCATCTGCGTATATACGCAGGGTTTTCCCCTCGTTTCCCCTCTTGCCTATAATACTGCCTTGCCTTGTCATTCCGAACACACACGGTTTCTAACACACGTCTATTCTATCTTCCCGCCTCAACTTGCGTATTCATTTCTCTCACTCTCATACACCTCTCCAAACACTCTAAAAACATTCGTCTGAGTTCTAAGCATCGATTTCGTTCGATTCAACAACGATAACAATGGTTATTTCTGAGATTACTCGCCACTAACACACTCTTTTCTCAACCAATTAATAAACCATTACAAGTTTCCAATCAATTACAAAAAAAATTAGAAACTCACTGTAGGCTTCCCCCGCCTTAGGCAAGGGCGTTGACCTCAGCCAGTTCAGTGAAGAATTGAGCCATGAATCGCATGTGAATGCGTTGGGGTTGTCGTCGATTGAGGAATCGCCACCTGCCTATACTAGGTTATTCACGGACGCCGACACATGTGCCAAATAAGTGGCCTCCACGTCAAATTCAATAACCAGTCGTGTTCGGGACATGGACGCGAATCATAATCTGTAACCCATTCGCTACGCATGTAGCGGCCTCTACTCGGTCTCATTTAGTTCCATAAATCATAACAATTAGATTCAAAGAGTCTATTGGTTTGACTTTGAAGGCATTGATTACTAGGTGGGTTGCCTATATGAACAAACCAAACTTCTACAATGGATAAGGTGATCACTATTGATTAGTCAATTTAATTATAGGTGCTTAGAAAAACGGTCGTTGCCATGATTGACTGACTTTAATGTGACAAACGATTAATTCCGGTCTTGTTTACAAATATTATACAAGTGTGATTGAATATATATATAAACAAGCATGAAAACAAAGGTTAGTAGCCAATAATAATATTTATGTGCGCCCCTCTCACCTTGTCACGCAAACAATCAAATCGTTAGAAACAAAACTCAAAGGAATCGCCTTTCGTTGAATTGCTAGTTGAGACAAAAGAAAACAAGTTATATTGACAATAGTAATATGTATAACAATGAAACCAAACCATGAAACAATGAAAATATGAATAAAATCCTACTATTTACATGAAACAAGTTAAAAGTGATTTCTACATTGCTTAAATTGTAAAAAACTCATAACAATGGTAATCAATATTAAAAAGAAACAAAAGGATTGAAAAGAAAGTGAAAAAAGGTTTTTGGTGAGTAATCTCAGATTATACCCTCCCTGTTTCGCTTGTTGATTCGAAGAGAATCGATGCTTTGAATTGAATCGAATGTGTTTTGAGGTTTTGAGTGTTTTGAAATGTATTGATGTGTCTGTGACTTGAGTCTTGTGCAATTGTGAAGTTTGAGTCGTGAATTGTGCGTAATGAAGCGTGTCTCGAACTGAGCAAGGCAGAGTAATTTTATAGGCACGAGGCAAAACGAAAGCAGGAAAAACCCTGCGTATATACGCTGACGATGAGCTAATATAGCACAGGAGGAAGCGTCAATACCCATATACGCTTTACTCTTCTTCAATGGATATTTGCAATTCTATAGTAAGTTGAGCGTGATATACGCTCCTGTGAGCGTATATACGCTCTGTGAGCGTATATACGCTCATCACTTGCGTATATACGCTCAATGATTTGTATATTATTTTCCAAAAATCTCGAATATTTCGATTTCCTCCGATTTTATTCGTGATTTCCCTGATTCGACGCACCTAGACACCCTTGCTCCCAAGCAAGAGTTTCTAGAATGTTCTAGGAGTTCCACGTATTTCCGGAGTATTTTTCTAATCATTCACGTATTTTCTGCGTTTCTGCGTATTTAAACATTGCAAAATTCATAGAAAATCATAGAAAAATCAGAAAAATAATTTAAAATACTAGGCGGATTCAAAAAATGCGACGCACATGATGGAAACAAAAAGCACGAGAGATCGCCAGCTAACTGTTTGAAAACCTTCGAAAACCTTTGAATTTATCGAGAAAACCGAAAGAAATATGTTTGCCTTGTAAGTGACCTTGCTCAATATTCGAGTACGACCTCACGTATTTCCAACTTTCGTGAGTTCAAAGCATCTTTTCGAGTCGAAACAAACGCGAGACGCGGTATATTTCATCACGGATTACTCATTTGGGAGACAACATTTTCATGTCTAGCAGAACGCCCCACTTTGATAGTCTGGGAACGATAGTTCTCGTAAGACGAAAGTCAAAGATTTCGATTCGGGACGGGAAGCAACTCAAGACGTTCTGCGACCTGAGTATCCTTTTGTCGCCGGTACCTGCAAAACAAAGTTAGTTTTACCTTAGCCGTGTCCCCAGCGTTCATGGGCGTGTATGTGTCTGAGTCTTGATGCGGCATTCCCGTTCGGCTGACTGGAAAAACATGCGAGCGTCCCATGCTTCCGAAGAAATTGAGCATTGACATTGAAAATTGTAGCCTAATTCAGGATTAAGACTACCTTGGACGACATGTCGTGTTTATGCTCTAGCTGAATCTTGCATGCAATGTTGACTTGTAACTTGTGACCTTGAGATTAGGAAAGTGGCAACAGTTCATTGTTTTGAAAAAGAGTCTTGGAATTTGGAAGAAGCTTGTCTAGGTCTGGTTTAGACAGTAGTTGAAAGAGTCATTGAATTTGAAAGGTCTGCTAGGGTCTGGTCTCTAGACATGATTCTGAGAGAGTTCATTTTGAAAGGGTCTTTGTCTAGTCTGGTTTTAGACATGTTCTGACGAGAGTCATTTTCGCAAGGGCTTTGTCTAGGTCTGGTTCAGACATGAGTTTGAGAGAGTCATTAAAGTCTGTTATTGGTTACATTTGAGACGAATTTGAAAGTGTGCTTGTCTAGGGATCTAGTTCAAGACATGATTTGAGAGTGTTTCTAGGTCAGATTCATAAGACATGATTTGAAAGTGACTTGAATGAAAATTTGCAGTCATAAGTTGGTTCTAGACATGATTGAGCAGAGTGCTCTGTCTAGTCTGATTCTAGACATGATTTGAAAGTATCTCTTGTCGAGTCTTATTCTTCTAGACATGATTTGAAAAGCGACTTTCTAGTCTGATCTAACATGATTGAATGAGCCTTTGAACTTGAAAGGTCCAGTCTAGGTCTTTCTACACATGATTTAGAGGGCTTGTCTAGCTGATTCAGACTATATTTGAAAGTGACTTGTCTAGTTTGATTCTAACGTTGATTTGAAAGTCTTTGAAAAGCCAGTCTAGTCTCGTTCTAGACTTATTGAAATACTTCTAGTCTATCCTAGACATATTGAAAGTTTCTTGTCTAGGTCTGATCTAACATGATTTGAAATGACTTGTCTAGTCTATCCTAGACATGATTTGAAAGTGACTGTCTAGGTCTGATTCTAGACATGATTTGAAAGTGTCTTTCTATCTAATTCTAAAATGATTTAAAGTGACTGCTAGCCTGGATCCTAGGACATGATTTGAAAGGACTTTCTAGGTCGGATTCTAAGACATGATTTGAATAGCCTTTGAATTTAAAAAGAGCCAGTCTTAGTCTGTTTCTAGACATAAAGACATACTAGAGCTAACCTAGTAACAAGTCAATTGTAAGATGTCATTGAGAGTGACTAGAGAAAGGGCATTTGATACGAGACTTGACTTGACTTAAACACTGCGAAGACAGTGACTTGAGTGAAAGAGACAGGTCCAAAAAGGATTTTTCAGATTTCCCTTGATAGCAAAAGACTGAACACGTAATAAGCCTAGGAGACAAAGCCCCCAAACTGGAAAATAAGGACCATGGATGACAACGAGCCAACACCCAGCGAGGACTTTGAGACAACGTGTTACGGCTTAAGTCAAACATAGAGAAGGTAGATAGATTGTATGGCATGAGTTCCCCAACAAATTACTTACCCATAAGTCAGGTGGCTTTACTTCGTTGGGACTGTATGTCAATGAGCCTGGGTGAAGGGACCAAAAATAGGCTATGGTTCGAGAAAAAAAAGGTCAAATTTGTAAGGTCAAAGATGTGCTAGACGCGAGGTTCTAATTATGTTATCAAAACATGATCTATAGTTCTAAACTGCAAAACCATAATCGAATTCTTAGCAATCAAAGCACCAAAAAAGCCGTCAAATTATTTTAATGTTTAATGTTGATCGGATCGAATCCTCTAGAAGAGGACTTTCCGTAGATCCTTACGGAATCAGACCAAGTAGTTCTGATATATTTGGACCAATGCCCTCCTAGAGGGCTTTTTGTTTAATGTAATGAGGCTGTGTTAGGTTGAAAAAGGCTTGATGTTTTATGAAGTGACCCACGTGCCGCAGTGGCTTTTTAGACTTTTGCTTTTTGTTTGAATTGGGTTTAACTTTGGATTGAAATTGATTTGCATTTGTGAAGACTTTTTATTAACTTTGATTTTGCTTTTCTTTTTGCCATTTTAATTCCTCTTTTTCTTTTCATTTTCTTCTTTTGCACGGTTGTCTCTAACGCCACCGTTGTGTCCAAAGGTTTAATAAGATTGGTATGAAAGATAAAATAAGGCTTAATTATAGTGTTTGTGCTTCAAAAGTGCAAGAGGTTTTTGATTTATTGACAAAGGAAGAAGGGAGGGTCCATTTTGTGGAGCTGGTGAAAGAAGCCTCTCTGGCATGTTCAAATTAAATTTTGAAAACATTAGAATAAACCAGTTGTGGCCAATGAGTGTTGAGAGCTTGCACTAGAATTAGAAAATAAGTATTGCCAAAACAAATTTAATCATTGAAATACAAGCTTATTTATAGAAGAGACCTACATAGATCAAGGAAAATGAAAGACACAATGGCTTAGGACGAGGACTCTATAGCTCAATCACAGAGAAGGCCCGCGCAGAATCGAACCGCCCGTGGTGACCATCGAACCTTGATGTAGTCGTGTACGATGTTTTCCAATTGGGCCCATAGAGAAGGGTATCAGGCTATTTTTGATGATGAGGTCAAGAGCATGGCCTTTGTGAAGTGGAGGATGGTGTATTACTTCTTTGCTCTCCTGCGCTCAGAGACATAGTGGATCTTGATGCTATCTTGCTGAAATAGAATTACACTTAGAACCGCAGAAACAAAAGATTGTAAAACTCTTAGAACAAACTAACTCAGATCTTATAGGTTCTGGACTTAAGTGAATGAACGTCGACAAGTAGACTTGAATCGGCTACGCACCTAAATCTGATTAAGGGCTAGACTCAGAAAAATTAAACCCTAAAGGGCCATTTCCTCAAATAAGACCTCTTAGACCTACAGAGACCAAACTTGAAAGTTGAATGGCCCTAGGTTAGCTTTAACGAAACTATTCAGAGCATAGGCTTTCGGTTTAAAATGGAATGAATCCTAATTCAGACTTAAGGTTTTTAATTGGAATAGAATTTGAACTAATTCAGATTAAGCCCACAAGGGTCGAATCTAAGTCTATGAATTTAAGACCTTTGGATTTGAATCGAACCTGAGAGTCAGACTTAGTGATAATAGGAGTTTGAATGAATTGGAATTGAATGGGCCTAATATCAACAAACTTCTTTGCTTGAACAAAACATAGATTAAGGGACTGGGCTTAAGTTGGTTGGGCTAAGAATTTGGACTGAACAAAGAGGTACAAGTTACCAAGCACATGAAAACTGACACAAAACAAAAATTATTCACATTAAGTCAGGAGTCTATAGTGAATTATAGAGTTCGGTCTTGGTTAGCCTGCAGGTACTCATAGCGTAAATACAGACGGGTCCAATTCACCACCACAAAATTGGTGTGTATGCCAGAACCCCTATATCACGCATTGCGAGTACACGTGCATAAGACGCATGGCGGATAGACTTACCTTAAGCCATTGATCAATTAACCACATGCAACCAATGATAAAATCCCGCCTTAAGTGATCTCGAGCTAAATGCCCATATTGAACAAGGTGACTAGACATGACCATTTCTGAAGGTACACAAGGCAAAATTCAATTATTATGATATGAACTACGAGAACTTTCAAGTCTTGTCCACTCACCAAATGGTTGATTATCACCCAGTAAGTCGCCAAAAACTGTAGGTGTCCCCGCTCGGCAAGGGCCGTTGACCTCAGATTAGTGTCATGGAGTTGAGCCAGGATATCGCGCATAGTGAATTCGTGGGTAGTTGTCGCAAATGAGGGATCGCCACCGTCCTATACAGTTATTCACGGAAGGCCGAAACATTGTGCAAATTAATGCCCACGTCCAATCAAGAAACAGTCGTGGTTCGGGACATGGTACGAAATCGATTGTAACCAATTCGCCACGCATTGTACGCTCTATGTCGTCATTTGTAGTTCCATAAAATCTATAACAATTGATTCAAAGGAGTCGATTGATTTGACTTTGAAAGTGCAATTGATTACTACGTGGTGTTGCTTATTATGAAACAACCAGGACTTCTACAATGGATAAGGTGACACTTGATTGTTAGTCAATGTTAATAAGGCTCTTTAGAAAGACGGTCAATCTCATGATATCTGACTTTAATAGTGACAACGACGAGTTAATCACCGTCTTGTTCGTAGGCAATATATAACAAATGTATAATTAATATAAAACAAGGCATGAAAAAAGAGTAGTGAGCAAAATAATAGGTATCGGCCCTTCTTCACCTGTCACCAACAATCAAATCGTTAGAAACAAAACTCAAAGGGAATCGCCTTTCGATTGAGATGCAATGATGACAAGAAGAACGTGATCGTAATTGACAATAGTAATATGTATAACAATGAAACCAAAACCATGAAAAACAATGAAAATATAATAATAATACCTAATATTAAAGAAACAGAGTTTAAAAGTAGTTCTACATTCTTATTATATTAAAACTATAACAAGGTTGTCAATATTAAAGAAACAAAAGGAATTGAAAAGAGTAAAGACAAGGTTTTGGGAGTAATCCTCAATGCTATACCATTGTTCGCTGGCTTGTACTCGAAAGAATCGATGTTTGAAAATTGAAATCGAATGTTTTGAGTGTTTGAACAGTGTTTTGAGAAGATATGAGTGTCTTGACTTGAGTTGTGCAATTTAAGTTCTGATCGGAATTGTGCTATGAAGCGTTGTCTCGAACTGAGCAACAGGGAGTATTTTATAAGCGACGAGCAAACGATCAGCAAGGAAAAACCCTGCTATATTACGCTGGAAGTATGAACGTAATACGCAGTGAGCGATATACGCTTCATCCACGTATAACGCTTTCCTTATTCCAATGATTTTTGGCAAATTCGTATAGTAAGTTAGCTTATATAGCTCCTGTTTGAGCGTATATACCTCCTGTTGACTATATAACGCTCATCACTTGACTATACGCTCAATGAATTGGTATATTTTTCTCCAAAATCTCAATATTCGATTTCATCTCTCGATTTTATTCTGATTCTCCTTGATTCGACGCACCTAACACCCTTGCTCCTCCAAGCCAAGAGTAGAAGTAAGAGGTTCTACGAAATGTTTTATGAAAGGTTTCCCACGTTCGAGATTTTTCTAACTTCACGTAGTATCTGCGATATCTGCGTATTGTAAACATTGCAAATTATAGAAAAATCATAGAAAAATCGAAAAAATTTTAAAAATACTAGATTCAAAAAACATGCGACGCACATTGATGGAAACAAAAGCCACGAAATCGCCGAGCGTACTGTTTTGAAAACCATTCGAAACCTTTGAATTTATCGAGAAAACCGAAAGAAAATATGTTTGCTTGTTACCTTTGCTCAATAGTTCGAGTACGACCTCAATTTCACTTTCGGTGAGTCAAGTCATCTTTCGAGTCGAAACACGCAACCCCCAGAGACGGCGGTTATATTCATCAGCGGATTACTCATGGGAGACCACATTTCTAAGGTGTACACTCACTATTTAACTTGTTCCATGTAAATATGTAAGGAGTGTTAACGTTTTTTTATGTTTCTTTTTATTTCATTGTATTATTATATTATCACTTGTAATACTTAAGATTTCTAGATCCTTGTATAGTGATCCAGGCGAAATCATGTCGCACATTTTTAATTATGAACTAATATTAGGTGTTGTTTCAAATTCAGTGCGATCCAAGCGAGAAGATTCATTGTCTGTTTTTTGTTAGACTAACTTGTTTGTTTGCAGATTCAGGTAAGATTGTCTTTTATATATGTTTTGAAGTTCAATAATACATCACATCTCAGACTTGCATCATTTGTATATATTTTTGTAAATAAAAAAACGCGAAAATTATTGAGTCACTTAAAATCAGATAAAGCTTATGGAACAACCGTTTTAAGGCCCGTTTTAAACTTGAGTAATGCAAATGAGTCACAATTCATCCTAGTGTATAGTCCTTGTGCATAATAGAACACACTTTCTCAGTAACTTTAGGGTTAGTACGTTTCTCAAGGTGCGAAAAATGTAAGTTATGTCAAAAATCGTCGAGGAATGGACTGCAATGAGCCGAGTAGAGGCCGTCAAGTACATGTGGGCGAATTGGGTTACAGATCTGAATTCGTACATGTCCGAACCCACGAACTGGTTACTTGGATCAGAAGTGGGCCATGTAATTTGGCACAGACGTTTCGGGCGTCCGGAATAACTTTATAGACTGGCAGGTGGCGACTCCCCTTACTCGACAACCACACCAACGCACTCACGTGCGGTTCGTGCCAAGCCCACGCAAAGCACCGTGAATGTAGTAACCAGCCGCACACGCGTAATACGCGAGGGCCGGCCCACGTCCTACAATTATAATAAGTTTTACTAAAACCTATAATTAACAAGACACAATAGAATTGTTAAATGGTAGGAAACCTAATATTTCACATCTAGAACATTTGGTTGCAGGTGTTTTGTCCACAATAATGGTAAGAGGAACTTAGGAAAGATGATGAAAAGAATTGATAAGCTGTATTTCTGTGATTCTATCATAGCAAGCTTATAGAGTTTATAACAAAACTCTATGTGTGTTGAAGAAAGTATACATGTAATATTGATGAAACTACACACATTTGAAAATGCAGAACTTAATAACAATGATTTTCGAAATTGGATTAAAGAATACATCCAGATGGGGAATCCAGTAAGCAACCAAAGACATTCATTGCAGTTCAGAAGAGTTCAAATACACCGAATTCCTCAACCTAAATTGCATGAAGAAATGGAAGCAGAGTGAAAATGAGGAGCAGAAGGAACTCAGCTAGATGCTCACCAGGAGTTCAGTGAGAAAATCCACCTAAGCTCCTGGAAGCATCAGAAATCTCACCCACTGATCTCATCATAATGATCAGTAAAGGAACTCAAACAGAGATCACCGTAGAAACTTCTGTGCCTTCCATATTTTTGTCCATTATTGAACCCAAGAATCATGAAAGAGCTCTAAAAGAGGCAGATTTGGTAAATGCCATGCAAGAGAATTAAATGAATTAGAAAGAAATAAGGTATTGCATACTTGAACCTCTTCCTAAGAATAAAAAGGTAATGGACTAAATATGAGTTTTTAGGAATAAACTAGATGAATATGGCCCATAGTAAGAAAACAAGCCAGACTAGTTGTTAAAGGTATAACCAACAAGAAGGATTATTTTGAAAACTTTTGCACCTGTAGCAAGGTTAGAAGCTATTCGAATTTTAATTTCTTTGCATCATTCATGGGTTTTAAATTATAATAAATGAGTTTAATGTGCTTTCGTCAATGGATACCTACAGGAAGAAGTTTATGTTGAACAACTTCCAGGAATTTGAAAAGATAAGTTTCCTAATCAATGTGTTTAAGCTTAAAAGCTCATATGGGCTAAAAGCAAGCACAAGGCTGGTATGAAAGGCTTTCAAAGTTTCTTTTCAATGATTTAAAAGAGGAAAAGTTGACAAAACCTTGTTTCTGAAAACTGAAGGAATGACCTTCTAGTAGTTCAAATTTTATCGTGATGACATTATATATTGTGCTACAAATAAAAATTGGTGTAAATACTTTGCTGACATTAATGAATTAGGAGATTTGAAATGAGATAGTGGTGAGTTGAATCTTTCTGGTGTTGCAAATAAAGCATAAATGAAGGTGGAACTTTAGTCATCAACAACAAAATAAAATATATTAAGGAACTTTTGAAAAAATACAATCTGGATCAAGCTAAAACTAATGACACTCCTATGGGAGTTGGTACTAAACTGGATGAAGATCCCAATGGAATCTCAGTAGATCAAAAAAGGTATAGAGGTATGATTGGTTCTCTCTTATATCTCACCGCTAGTAGACCAGATATATCCTTTAGTGTTGGTGTATGCACTCGTTTTCAATCTAATCGTAAAGAATCACACCTAATGGTTGTAAAAAGGATATTTAGGTATCTAAAAGGAATTGAGAACCTAAGTCTCTTCTACTGTAGAAGTGATAATTTTGATTTAAAAGGCTTTATAGATGCTGACTATGCAGGTGACTTAGTAAACAGGAAAAGTACCTCAGGAACAGTCTAGTTCCTTGGTCTTGTCTAGTTTCTTGGGCATCTAAGAAACAAAATACTGTAGCCCTTTCTACTGCAGAGGCTGAGTATGTAGTTGCAGCAGCATGTTGTTCTCAAGTTCTTTGGATCAAACAACAATTAAGAGACTTTGGATTAAGGTATGATTGCATTTTAATTTATTGTGATAATACCAGTGCAATTTGTATTTCAAAAGATCCAGTACATCACTCAAGAGTCAAACACATTCATATAAGACATCACTTTCTAAAAGATTATGTTGAAAAAGGCTTAATCAAATTGGAATTTTGTGAAACRRAAAGTCAAATAGCTGATATATTGACTAAGCCTTTAGCAAGAGATCGTTTTGAAAGAATGTGCATGGAACTTGGGATGATTCAACTATCCTAAAGAGGTACTCCAGAATTCCTCAAGGTATGATCTCTAAGACTAAGACTTGTATATATGCCTCATGCACAATTTTATGTGAATTACATTACTCTAAGTAGAGCATGTATATGTCTTGTGTGCTTATATGATATCACTCGTATAAATTAAAAGCATATGTGTATAATGTGTTGAAGTGCCAAAGCCCAATTTGTTTTGTTCAAATAGTTCAAGCCCAAATCTTTTCTACAAAACAAATAAATCATATTCTACAAAAATTGTCTATTTTTTTTACTTCTATCCTTAAAATTTTGATACAGCTAAAAATCTTAAAATCCCAAATATTCATCTAAATTAGCTGTATTGCATCCTAAATACTTTATTTCCTTAAGTATCTCAACCGGATGCAAATTCTAAGTATTTAAATACCCACCTTCGTATGTCAAATCAATTGAATCTCCAAGTTAAAGTTACTGACCGCATTAAATACTCCCTGCCATTTTTGACCGCTCAAAATTTGTCTCCCCTTTCAACCCTCACCACTCATTTAACTCGAATTTTCACCTCTCTATATAACATGCAAAATCAAAACTCATACTATTCATCTCCACTTCACTCAAAATCCCTAAAATTTCTCACAAATTCTAAATACTCACCTATGGATATTTCACCAAACCCCTCAGCATCTCAAATGGCCAAACACACTGATGAAACCTCAAAGAAACGAAAATTTGATGAAATAGAAGATGACTAGGAGGAACTCGGGGATCCTATTCAAATGGAGGACAAGTCCTTTGTTCGCACACGTATCGAGGCAAGGTGTTCGAATTTGATGATGGGTATTGCTGTGAATATGGACTGGTGCCAAGCAAGTAAGTTTACTCAACTCCTTGATATCCTTGAATTTTAGGGGTGGAGTGATCTTTTTGGTGTTTGTTATAAAAATGTTATGTCTTAAACTATCATGAACAAGTTCACTGAGACTTTCAAGCATGAAAATGGAATTATCACTGCTAAAATTGGAACTCGAAAAATTGAATTTGGGGCTGGAGATTTAAGTGAAGCTTTTGGGATTCCAAATGAACGGTTTAATGACTATTTTAAGGGATGGTATCATGAGAAAAGGAAAGATGGAACTAAGGTTAGAAAATCGTATAATGGTGTTTGCATTGATCAGATGGTGGAGTCTATTGGAGGAAACAAAGATTGCATGAAAACAAACCACAAAATTTCTCACCAATTCAAAAAATCCTGTTTCACCTTGTTTTTCGTTCTATTATTCCAAGGACCCAGCACAAAGATGAGGCTAATCACCTTAATGCCTTATTGATGTACTATTTAGAAAACAAAATTCAAATCAATATCCCTTCCTTGATGGTTAAACATCTCACTCACTACATTGAAAATGGCTTTAAAATTGGCTATTGCAACCTATTGATGACTTTCTTTGAAAGCTTTAGCATTAAGCCTTACAAGGAGGTCCTGACTATGCAGACTAACCATTTCATACAGCCTAGTACTCTGCATAGGTTGGGACTATGTGTGAAGAATGGTGAGTGTTGTTACATAGAGTCTGAGGATGAGGAGCAGGATGATATGATGAATGAAGAGAAGGAATTTGAGAAAGAGAGTGAGAAGCAGGAGGTTGAGAAGGAGAACACTGAGGAGAAACAAGAAGAAAAGGAGGAGAAACCTAATGAAAAAGAAGAGGAAATTGAACCTGTCATTCGATTTGGTGGCGTGAGAGGGAGAGGTCGAGGTAGGTTTGGGAGAAGGAGTGGAAGAGTTTCTAGGAGCATTGCTGAGAAAGAGTCCATGGTTGACATCCTCAACATTTAGGATGATGAAGAGGAGAAAAAGCTTAATGAAGTTGAGCCCACTCTTCCTACAGCAAAGGAACTTCCTGAGAAGACCCTGGTTTTGTCTGGACAGGGGTTTAGTGGCTTTAGTTCCTCTGCCATAATGGAGGAACTTAAGACCATCAAAGCCTCAGTTCAGAATTTGGATAGCAAGATGGATGGGGTTCTGACTCGATTCACCAAGCTGGAGACTGAGGTAGGAAAGCTTGGAGCTGTCTCCCACAAGGTAACTAGAGGCCTGAATGAAGCTGCAACCAAGCTGAGCAGAGGACAGGAAGACATTATGACCAAGATTGATGACGTTCTTGCTGAGTTTGGAGCTCTTGAGACTGATGCAGCTGCCTGAAGTTCCTCCCCTCCCCTATCATATTTTATATATCATATCATGTCTAGCCTATCCCCTGAACAATTAAAATCCTTGGTCTATAACTAAATATTTTGGATTCTGTTGGTTTTTGCTACTAGCTTTGAACAGGGTGTTTAAATAATTTTCCTTGTTGAACTATTTTGGGCTTAGCACTTTGATTAGTTATATATATATATATATATATATATATCTGTCTCTTATACACATCTAGATGTGTATAAGAGACAGATATATATGTATATATATATATATATATGTATGTATATATATATATGTATGTATATATATATATATATATATATATATATATATATATATACTTGTGTATGGATTATTTGCATGCTTGATTTTATATGTATTGAAAAGGTACTGCCAATACACTATCTATTGGTGCTGTGCTATGATATATATATATGCTTGTGTCTATATTCTTTTTGATGAAAGCCAAAAGGGGGAAGAAGGAGCAAACCTTTTGGGAAACACAGTTGATGATCAAGTTCTGCCGCATAAAGTACTTATAAGGTAATTAAAATTATCAGAAATAATTTTACTTTATATGTCCTGTATTACATTGGTAAATTTCACTAAAACATTTATCACATCTATTGAATTAACTGGTTATAGAGTTTGCTTGTTTGTCATTCATCAAAAAGGGGGAATATTGTTGAACCCTAGTTTTGATGAATGAACAACAACAAAAAGCAAATTCATGTGTTTTATGTATGATGTGGGTGTTAGATGTGATTCACAGGAAATCAGTTTTTAAAGTCTTAATGGAGTGAGGATCATCCAAGAGTGGAAAGGGAGCTCCTGTGGCTTTAAAGATTTAAGAGTTCATGAAAGAAACTCAAGAGCAAGGAACTCGAGTCCCTTGAAGAACTCAAGCCTCGAAATCTACTGGTGGAAGCATCAGGGTATAATAAACTTAGGATTTTATATTTTAGGTTTATTGTAAATTTGGCATTAATGTGTGGAAGTTTGACTCAATAAGATATAAGATATAGAATCAGATTTAATAAATTGATTTTATTAAAAGATATAAATTAAGGTTGGTATTAAAAAGATATCCTTAAGAATAAATAAATCTTAACTAACTAAGTTTTCGAATAAAATCTTTTTGATATATCGTACTAGTTTTATCTTGTTAAAGTTGATTTTATGAAAATCCGTTTTAGACACACTTGAGCAAACAAAAGAAATTGAGTCATTCTAACACACAAGTGCCAAATAAGTTTTAATTTACAATCGAGCTGTAATTGCTTCAAGTAGAGTTGTTACTTGAAGAGGACTTTGAGTACGTGTTGTATCTCAAAGGGGCTTTGGGTTGAGAGTTAATCCTGAGAGGCTTGTAAGAGAGTTGAGCTTGCAAGAGTTGAGTGCTCAATCAACAGAGGGGTTGATTGAGAGGCTTTCAAGTTCGAGAGCTGAGGAACTTGGAAGATGTCTTAGATTGTTCTAGGTGTTGTATCCAAATAATCTAAGAAGAAATCTTGTGTGGTATCAGGTCATAGTTTTATCTCTTGACATGTTGTCAAGGAAAGTTTCTGTGTTTGTGAAACTTGCACCTCGTGTTTCTTTACTTTCTAAGTTTTTAATTCTGTAAAAAGCTTAAGTTTCTTTAAGTTACAATTCACCCCCCCTCTTGTAACGTTCAGTATATCCAACATCATGTTCTAATTTTATCACCCCAGTTACAAAATTTTGGTTCCGCCACTCACAAATCACGATCAAAGTGGCAATTGTTAATAGTGTAAAAAATACAATGGCTTATTACATTTATTTTGTTACGGATGGAGTATTATTTTAATGTTTAATTAGTGGTAGGCAAATATTAGCCAATGGGTGAATGTATCAATGACGTTAAATTGTTGGATTGTTGGGTCCACAATAAGGAACGAATGGAATATGAAGGTTTTGAAAACAACTAATTGAGGACATTGGGCAATGGCTTAATCTAACAAGAAGTTTAAAGTTGAACTATGATAGGATTTTGCGGAGGAATAATAAATCAATGGTGGAGATAAGAATGTCCGTTAACATATGCGACTTATATTGAATGGGCATAGACTTATTATACATGGTATTTTCATAGACTTCTATTAAAATGACATAGACTTACATAAAATATACATAAACTTACAATAATTATTCGTGGCCTAGTAGTCTTTTTGCATGTGAATGGATGTGATGATTGATGACTTACTACCCGAAGATAGCGATTTCAATTATTGGATAATTGAACTACGAACTTGTTGAAAACTAAATTGAAGCAAGGGAAATACTTGTTCTTTTTTTTTATAGAAAGGGGAACTACTTGTTTGGTAATAAAATAAACGCAACATGTGTACTTTTAACGTCGTATGTCGAGACAAAAATTTATGTATTAATATTTCTAATTTTGTATTTGTAAAAAAATATAAGCACTAAATTAATAAAAACTGCAAGTTGAGACAAATACAACAAAAAGAGAAATATAAAAATACGGAGTACTTATTAGAACTCTAAATGAAATCAAATGTTTGAGGGTTAGATAGTCATATGACCACAACTTAAAAGCTCTCATTATTAAAAATCATGGAACTTTAAACAATTAAAAGCTCCTGTTTTTAAAATGCCTCAAGCTTTAATCAATCTATAAGCTCCAGTAATAAAAATGGCTTGATCTTTTAACATATAAAAACTCCAGTCTTTTTAAACTTTTTAAAACATGGAGTTTTTGTTAAGACTTTTAGCCTTTTTTCTATTACTACAAGTATATGTTTTTTGCTATACACAAGTCATATATTACTGTCAAATAGGAAATTATAGTGTCAAAAGTCAAATTGTTGCATTTATTATGTTATGGAACATGTAAAAAATAAGAAACTTAATTATTAAAACAAAATTAATAAATAAGAGTCACCTATTAGCATAAAAAATATTAAGAGGAACTTGCAATACACCGGAAAAGATATAGGAGTGATGATTTCTGTACTTTCCAAATTATCTCCAGTCCCGAAATAATTTCCACACTATTTCACTCTCACAAAATAGTAACAGTGGTCATGTGATTTTTCTATACTTCCTCCACTATTTATATGAGGGTGTGATCGAGTAGTCACGAAATTAGAAATTTTAGAATGGAATCGAGATTGTATATATATTTTAACAAAATTACATTAAATATAAGACAATACACACACATAGAGAGAGACAAGAATTGGATACTGTGAAAATCATTTTACATGAAAATCGAACAATAAGAGGTACATTAGAGGGCACAAGGGATGCCGCATTTTATTATTAACTTTTTTGTAAATATTAACAAATTTAACGTGACAACCACAAGTACATCTTTTATTATAGTATATATCTACGAATGTACCTCTTTTTCCGGTTTTCACCAAAGGCTTGGCTAGTTTGCCAACACTAGTGTAAGTGGATGGGGTCGTTGGGAAGGAACTCAAGTTCCCACACACATGTGGGATAACAAAGCCCAATATTAAATGCTAATGGTGTAAAATAGATCTGTAATGTTGTAAAAACAGTGTTTGAATGTTGTAAAATAGTATGCAATTGGTGTCAATTTGTAATGATGTAAAATGCATTTATTTTAGTGTAATTTTTTGGGTGGATAATGGTGTAAAATGAGTGTATAAAGGCGTAAAATAATGCTGAATTGGCCATTTTACCATTGTGTTGGGGTAAAAAAAAACCCACTACCGTTTCAATCAATATACTCGGTATTTATCTACAGTACTTAACTTGTAGCTAATTCAATAAAAAATTAAAAATAAAAAATCAGATAAAACAAATTTGAACTTATTTGCCAACAAATATGCTTAAAATCTGGCAAACACCAAGTCACCAAGCATGTCATACGCTATTTCATCCATTCATAGATTTTTTTCGACTGGATTCATTCACTGATCTTACCATTCACTGATTTCACTCTCACAAACTCCACATACCAAACACCAAACACGTAATACGCCATTTCATTTCATTTCATTTCATTTCATTTCATTCTCTTTCACAGTTTCACGTCATTTTATTCATGAAATTCTAAATCTATATTCCAAAGAACCAAAATCATTAAACTCTAGACCTCTTGCTCAGTATTAATTCAATCTTCGAATGAGTATTTTCAATCTTCATTCTTCCAAAAACACAATTTGGTGAGTTGATAAAATGGAGTTTGCTTTAATCTTTAAATTTCCGCATTATTTAAAAGATCTAATGTTTCAAGATTATGTTGAAATTTCGAACCTTTTTTCAAGATTACAGTCTCTCTGTTTTATTTAACGAATTGTTTTTTCAATTGAGATCCATTTTATCATTTTTTATTTCTTCTAAAAAAAGGTTGGAAAAGGCTTTTTTTGGTGTAAAGTATTTCAAAACAAAAACATTTTTATTTCAGAAAAACTCCAATTTTAAATACTAATTAAACGGTGAAAACAGAAAAAAATCATTTTTTTAGGAAAAAAATTGCATATACGGTCGTATATTTTTAATACAATGAAATTATAATTTTTTTTATTCAAGAAATTTTTTTCTCAATTGTAATTACAATTCCAGTAATTTAGAAAAAATTATTTTGGTGCATACTTGCATCTATACCATTTAATAATTAACCATTTTTTTCAACAAAACTATTTTATACATACTTGCATAAATAAAAAAAATACATGTAACTTGTTCGAGTGCTCCCCAAAGAAGTCATCAATGGAGGATGGTGGTACTTCGATAATTGCTATTTGATTAGTTTTAGTTTTTAATTTGTAATTTGATTTGAGGTTTTTAGCGTAATTGGTTTTAGTTTCTATGCTATTGTGATGGCTACTGCAGTTTTGATTTTAGTTTCTTGACTTTCTTCTATCAATATGTCACTTATATTGAGTAAGTATTGTATACAATAAATTATTTCTTCATTTGTGCATCGGTTTTCCTTGATTGCAACTCTAAATTTAGGAAAATTTGTCCACGACTCCCACTAAAAAGGCGACTTTTGCGAATAACAGCCATCATTAAAAAATTTTGTCCACAACAGCCACAAATCCCATTTTCCTTGTTGATCACTGCCAAAGGGTGTTTGACCACCTCCAAAAGGTATTTGACCACCGCCAAAAGGTGTTTGACCATTGCCAAAGGGTGTTTCCAGGCATTGACTGGCCAAAGGGCATTGTCAAAGGGTGTTTTCGGCGTTGATGGAGGTGTGGTTGAGGAAGGAGGAGAGTGAAAACAGCGTGATAATAGGGTGTGGTTGAGCTTCGGTGGCCGGTCAACACCAAAAACACCCTTTGACAGTGTTCAAACACCCTTTGGCGGTGGTCAAACACCCTTAGGCGGTGGTAAAAAAACATTTGGCAGTGGTCAACAAAGAAAAGGGGATTTGTGGCTGTTGTGGACAAGTTTTTTTAATGATGGCAGTTATTCGCAAAAGTAGCCTTTTTAGTGAGAGTTATGGACAAATTTTCCCTGAATTTATTTGGTTGATTATTAGATGATGTTATTTTTGTCAATTTTTTTGAAATGACGTGAGATTGGAAATCGGAATAATGTCAATTAGAGTTATGACATTTTGTGTAATTTAACCAAGGGGGTAGAGTGGTAATTTCAGGGGTCATCCCGAAGGACATGCGATGTTCGACGATGCATCCATAAGTCTCGATCTCTTGATTATGGCGATCTGTCTTGGTGGCAGTGAATGAACTGAGCTGATGGTAATGGATGAGGTTGTTGATCCTAAATTCAACATCATCCCACTAAAACATTATTTTCTTACTCTATTAGAAGCCTTTCCCTATTAATTTTGTGGTACAATAACGTTTTCCTAGTCAATTTTGAGATTTGGATATCTCATGACAAACTTTTAATTTCAATTTTAGCCTATGGCGTATCATATCCTTATAACTTTATAAGATTTGCATTTTATTTTCGTTTGGTATTGGAAAAGCAGCTTTCGCTCTCTACATGGATTACATTTTGTTGAGTAGATTCAAACACTTCAATCGAAGGGGTTGTTATTGGACCTACTCCAAGATAGTTTGCTTGGTTTTGTAGGTATTTGAATCGAGTCTCAGATCATCCCAATCGCACCGGTCTATTTGGAGCTTGTCATCGCAGCTAGGGCTATAAATTGGTTTTGAAAAGTCCAAAGTCCAATCCAATCGAATCCAAATTCTCGGACTGGAATGGACTTTTACGATCATTAAAACAGACTCAGACTCAAATTTCAAAATCCAATTTTTTTGGACTGAACTTGGACTTAACTCTTTGGAGTCCAAATAAGTCCAAATTATATACATTAATTATTTATGTTTATATAATTGTTTATATGTAAAAGTTTAAACATTAAAATGGTAGCTGAATGACCATTACTTGTACTATATATGTTATTATTATGAGTTTATTTAGTATTATGTTGTCTTTGAAATTGATGAACATTGACCATTCTAGGTTTGTCTATTTTTAATTAACTACTTTGTAACGTTATATGGTACTTCATATGTAATGCTTTCACAACAAGAAAACCAGTGATTACCGACCGTCTGAAACAAACCTAAAACGGTCGGTAAAAATGCGGAAACGGTCGGAAATAGCTTTGCCGATCGTTTAGGGTCAGTAACGGACGGTCGACAATCGTATGGTCGGTAATTTAGGGTTTCCCGACCGTTTAACGGTCGGTAATTTTTCACCGACCGTATTTACCGACCGCAAAACTATTGGCAGAGTCAAAGTTAAATTCAGGATTACCGACCAAGGTTGTTGACTTTTACCGACCGTCAAGCGGTCGGTAATCCTGAGTTTACCGACCGCCTAGCGGTCGGTAAAAGTCAACAACCTCAGTGTATTTGACTTTTACCGACCGTTTGGTGGTCGGTAATCATGAACAGTTTTTTTTCCTTTGCTATGTCTTTGTTTGAGTGTATTTTATTTTGTTGGATTTTATTTTGCAAACTAGATATCGGCTAAAAACATCATACAAACTAATGTTTAATAAACATATAAACATTAAACATCACTAGAATCACATGAATGAAAATGTATAGAGTTAAATAATGTTTAGGAGGACGACGGTTGCTTGGTAGGTGCGGCGGCGAGGAAACGACGAGGGAGACGGCGTGGCGAGGGCATGAGAGGAGGTTGACTGAGAAGGAGAGAGGAGAGAGGGCACGACTTAGGAGGGCGGCGATTGCTTGGTAGGTGCGGCGGCGTGAGTGAGGGAGAGGAGAGAGAGAGAGAGAGAGAGAGAGGGGAGAGTGAGGGAGAGGAGAGCGGCGGTTGTTTGGTAGGCACGGCTTAGGAGGGCGGCGGTTTCTTGGTACGTGCGGTGGCGTGAGTGAGGGAGATGAGAGAGAGAGAGAGTGGGGAGATGCGTGAGTAAGGAGAGAGAAAGAGTGATGAGAAGAGTTGAGATAATAAGAATTAGAGGAGAGGAGAGAGAGTACGTATTACTATTAATATGTGAAACTGTGAAAGTATAAGCAAACCGACCATGTGGTCGAGTTTGAATTTTTTTAAAAATATTATTACCGACCGTCTACGCTCGGTAACGCCACGTGTGCGGTCGGTAATTTCCGTACGTTCTAATAAACGGTCGGTAATTCGATAAAAACGGTCGGTAAATTGCGTCCTATAAATAACGGTCTGTAATATCGTATTTTTCGACCGTTTTTGTGACGGTCGGTAAAATGCGTCACTAATTCTTGTTGTGTTTTAGGCATGTTTGCCTTTTTTTTTATTATGAGTTTATTAAAGATTATATATGTTAACAAGTATAATTATTATTTAATTGCATAAAAAGTAGAAAACAAAATATTGTTGAAAAATTGGATTAGATTCGGACTTTAGAAAATTCAATTGGATTGGACTGGATCAGACTCAAAGAAATATTGAATTGGACTCGGACTCAAAAAATCAAATCCAATTATTTTTGGATTGGATTTGGACATGACAAATTCTAATCCACTCCATTCAATTGACAGCCCTAACCGCAACAAGACCAATTATTGGACAAAAAGGTATTGTAACTTTATTTATCTCTTAAAGAGTTTATAATAAAATTGATTAATATGGTTGAGTAAAGGACCATATATATAAATCGAAAAAATTATAAAGGACCATCATATTTATTAGATGGGCAAAATTGGTCGCAATAACACCAACTTGGGCCAAGGTGCATGAAATAGTACCAACTTAATCGAGTGCACATGACAATACCAACTTGACTACAGGGTGCAAGGAATAGCATACATGAGATTTGCAATGAAATAATTTCTTGGTCCACTGTCTGTACCCCGAAATCTCAAGGTGGTTTGGGGATTAGAAAAACGGCTGCTGTAAATACAACTTTCCTCTATAAATTAGGTTGGAAAATCCTCTCTGGTCACGCTAACCTGTGGGTACAGTCAATCCACAACAAATACCTCCATACCAAGACCTTTTTTGAATACAAAACCCATCCAGGAGATTCCTTAATTTGGAAACAAGTATGCAGCATCCGACCATTACTTTTGAAAGGGATTTGTTGGAAACTAGGCACTGGCATAAATATTTTAATTTGGCTCGATAATTGGATTTTTTTTCTTCCAACTTGCTTATCACCCTTAATGTTGAACCTTCATCAGTCTCTAATAACATTGATCTCACAATTGATCAGTGTATTCTCCCTGACAATTCCTGGAATATTTCCTTCCTTTCTACCCTGGTACCGGATCATATTATCCCTCATATTTTGGGAATCCCTATCCCCTCCACCCCTATGCTAGATGAACCTTGCTGGGGATATTCCAAGCCGGGGAAATTTACTATTAAGTGGATTTAGAAACTACCTATTGCCCGAAACTCCATCTTTTCCTATGCCAATTACTACATCATAGCATCCCTACTCAAGATGTTCTCTCCCTTCGACACCTTGATGTTCCCCTGGCCTGCCCCTTTTGTTCGGAGGCCCCGGAATCCCATACCCATATGTTCTTTCAATGTCCTTCAGTTCGCCCTCTTTGGTCAAATCCCAAGGTTCTTCAGTGGTTTGGTTGTTTACCTGCGATTGTTGACCTTATCCCCACTATTCGATCTCTCCATTTCCATTCAACTCCTCGTCTGAGTAAGTTTATCTATCTACTATGGAGTATTTGGAAATCTCAAAATGCTACCATCTTTCAGGGTGCTACTTTCTCCCCGGTTGCAACTTTTTTCCGTGCCTATACTTCTTTTTCAGAATGGTCTAATCGACTCTATGTTGATAATCCCACTATTTCTCCTCCTCCACCTCCTCTCCGTAGATCCATTCAATTTTCCTGGACCCGATCTGCCCTAGATACTATTAAATTGAATTTTGATGGTTCAGTCCAACAACATGCGGCCACGGGTGGAGTTCTTCTTCGAGACCATATTGGCTCTGTACTAGAAGCTTGTTCTTACACATTTGGGTCCACCTCTTCTTTATTAGTAGAGGCCATAGCCCTTCGAAAATGATCTCCTTCTCGCCGCTAGTTTTGGCATTCGTAAGCTTATTATCGTTGAGGGCGACAACCTGACTGTAATAAATATTTTATGTGGTAACTTTTCCACCCCCGGGTTATTCATACTTTGATTGAAGACATTACTAAACTACTGCTCACTTTTGACACTCATTCATGTCAACACATCTACCGTGAAGGCAACCATTGCGCAGATTATTTGACCTCTTTAGGCCATTTTGTACCCACTCACCAAGATATAGATCTATTTATGGATGTCAAATTTTCTTTTTTTTTGACGTTCGATAGACTAGGACACAATCTTGAGAGAAGAATGTCCTAGCCACAACAAGAAAAAACGTTTCGGCCGACCGTCATCACCGACCGATTTTTGGTCGGTAAACGGGTTCAGTTGAACTTCATATAATATACACAATTTCTATGAGGAATTCCAAAATAGCTACAGTATAAACTAGTAAATTGATTTTAGTTGAACTTGATATATTAGCACAAAAATTCATACCAAAAAAATAAATCGAGCTCTAAGATCAGATATAAATCATGTAAATTATAATAAATATACCCAGTTTCAACCACTTCATTATTAGCCTCAATGCTGAAATTCCATCTTTCAAGAACTTCACTGTTAAATTATTTCCACAATAATTCATCAAAAATTCAAATCACAGTCAAATTCCAAAATTCAACAGATAAATTCAACTGGGTTAGCTAATTTAAGAGGACAACTGATTTTATTTCCACAAAAATAAATTAATCTTTTTAAATTGTGCAACAGTTATGAATATGAGGAAATTCAACAAAAAATTCAAATCACAGTAAAATTCAAGGATTCAACAACTAAAACGAACAAACAAAAACCACATCACAACAAAGCTCAATGCAAAATTCACACGATCGAGTGGGCTATGGCAGTGGGAAACCTAAAAAAAATTTAAAAAAGTGAAAGGAAAAATCGAACAAAGTAAAAACGAAGGAGAAGACGAACCTGGCATGGCGGCGACGAGCAACTTCGAGAGAGGGTGACGAGCAGCTTCGAGCGGCGACGAGCAGGTGTAGGGTGAACGAAAATCAGAGGTTTGAGAGAGAGTGAATGAAAAACCTAGATCTAATTCAAAAAAAGGGAAAACAACTAACCTTAGAATAGAAAGAGGGCAACGATGGTCACATCTATACCACCGAGCTCCCACGCGTGCACCACAAGCTCCACCGTCCACCGCCACTCCTCGCTCCTCTGTGATGTTGCCCTATTTTCAAGGAAACAAAAAAAATTCACAACCCTAATTTCAGAAATCCACTTGGGGAATTTTGATTTTCACTTATTCATTAGCAATTTGGAGTTTTTAGGATGAGTGACAAAGGATGAGAGGGAAGAGAGAGAAGAGAAAGTGAGGATGTGTGAGAGGATGAGGGAAAGAGAGAGAGTGTGGAATGAAAGGGGTAGGTTGAATGAGTCAAAAAAATAAATTAAAAAGGGGTAGGTGAGGGCCGGTTAAAAGGAAAACGAAATCAACTTTCAAGAAGCTTCACTCCTTTTGGAATTAAAAAAACCCAAATTTTGAAAAAATATATGTATTCACCGACCAATTAATCGGTCGGTATTGTCGATCAAATATGATTTCGGTCGGTATTACCGATTGATTAATTGATCGGTGAATCTATTTTTAGCGGGAGGCTGATTTCATAAAGGAAAATGGGATCACCGATTGTTTCAACGGTCGGTAATACCGACAAATTTGATTTCTGTCGGTATTACCGACCGTTTTTTCGGTTGGTAAATCATTTCTGGTCCATAACGCTAATATTCGGTCGGTGTCGGTCGGTAACACCGACTACAAAATTTTCGGTCGGTAACTTCGGTCGGCCGAAAATGATTTTCTTGTTGTGAGCCCTTTAACTCGTTTACCTTACTATCAAAAAAATAAAAATAAATGTAGAACTGTGCTATGTGTTTAGACTTTATTTTAATAAATATTAAATAATAAAACATCTAGCAGAGTGGGGTGACATTGCCGTAATATCACACCTTTCCACATTGTATCAATAATTCACAAAAAGCAAGATGCTACTAGTAACTAGTATAGCAAATAGTAATCTTTCCACATCTTTCCACATTGTAAATAGTAATCTAGTCAGTGTCCATCTTACTATATATATATATATATGTAAGATGGACTCACCAAGTTATTCACATAAAAGAAAAATCAAAGGAGAAAATATAGGATGGAAAAGTTTATAGGGATGATGTTGGTGTTAGTGGTGCTGAATATGTCTGTGGGGCGCTGCTCTGGCCGAGTACCAGAGCCTTTCGCCCCGGTCGAGCTTCGTTGTCGAGTACCTGGTGAGTACTGCGATGTGTTGCAAGGTAAAATATGTTGTGAAGGGTTGATTTGTGATGGGTGGTTCGCTGATGCCAAGTGCATTCCTCAATATGGTTGTCGACATACAGATTGCAATTTGGCAACTCCGTGTTGTTACCCAAATATATGCAACAAAATGTACGACGGAAAATGTGTGCCTGCTAGTAGTACCAGTACCACCTCTGAAGAACTAATTATTCGCGAAATTGGTGATGCTGCAGAGTAATTAATCATGCTTAGCATTGATATTCTCTATCTGTGTCACCTGTTATATGTTTGCTACGTACTCTGTCGTTTAAATTTATTATCGTTGTATTTGTTTAGTTAATTTGCTAAGTGTGTTTATGTATTATGTGCACTAACTACTTTCTTGGTTGTATGTGTGTTTGCTTCGGTATTTTTATAATAAGCAGAAAGATCATTAATCATTATGTACTACCGATATAAAACATGCATTAGGAAGCGTATATCGAAACAGTAACTGCAGACATTTGATGGAGCAAAGAGTGATTTTACACTCTACGACACCGATTAAC
>SNQN01004189.1:30077-53857 GCA_008642245.1 Bassia scoparia
TACTCGAGCGGAAGCGGGAAAGGTCTGCAGCGTATTTTAGTGATAGGGTGTTAGGGAGAATAGCGATGTTATAAGTTGGAGGGGGGAGTGGGAAGGGTACTCTCGGTCCAGATAAGGGCTCACAATATTAGTGGTGGTGAAATTGGACACACGTGATGCCAATCTACTTAGGCGGATAAGTTTTGAGATTCTACATCATGCACAAATAATTCAAAGACATATATTCCAATGCGGAACCGACTTTCATAGTTCTCACTTAGATCCTGACTTAAAGTTGCCTGATTGATTTGGTTTTGTGTTTCAATGACTCGTCGCAATTTGTTAATAGCATTGGGCTGATTCGTGTTTGGTTCAGGGTCCAATTTCTTAACTAAGCCAGTCCCCTTAATTTTTATGGTTTTCAGGGACATGTTAGTTGACACTCAGATCATTAGGCCATCCGATGTCCACTCACAATTCATTTCAGTACTGCCAGTGTTTCTCAGATAGAGTATAGGCATGAGTGTTAGAGGTTTGGGTCAAGAAAGTCTCAACGGAAGTTTACATTAGATGGTTGAGCACATTACAGACATTGGATATAGTTAGGGATTACCATACCCACAACACACTGAATTAGGTTTTTTCAATTCCAATTCAAAGAACATCAGAAGTCGGGTGGGTTAGGATTTCAAATTCAAGAGCACTTAACTGGTCTAGAGAAAACCTTGGAGGGATTGAACTAGGATGTCGATCTTAGACTCAACCTAACGGGCATTCAGGTGTGTCACGGGTGGGGGTGGGTTCGTGGAATTGGTCTTAGAGAGGTCATTTCTAAAGGAATTGCAAATAGGACGCCATCTCATAACGGTGTGAATTACTGGTTCTTTCTCGAGTCTAGCACCCAATTAAATCAGATTTAGGTTAGCCTATTCAAGTCTACTTTCGAGTTCGGCAGCCTTATATAAGTCTAGAAAGACCTCTAAACTTTGCAAGGACTCTTGTTTGGCTTTCGCTTTTCTTAAGAAGTTTTTCATCTTTTGTTTTTTAGGAATTTTATTATGTATTAATTTCAGGTCTTAGTTTTTGAGACGATTAGGTTGGATTTAGCAGACACAGATTCTGAAATAGCTATGTCTCTCAGCGGAGCCCCTTCAAATTTGAGGTATAAAAGAGATTAAGTACCAAAGCGACGCGCTCATAGGTAAGAAGAGAAATATCATACTTCACCAAAGAACACTTCATGGCATTACATCGATAGATTTTTAACTGATAACAGACCACAAGCTATTTCACTGACTATGAAAAGTTTAAACTCGAGTCGTGTGAATTCTCGCCAGTTGACTTTTTATTGCCCTACTCATTTCATGTTTTAGTAAGGAGAAGCAGCTTGAGGGAAGGATTTGGGGAGAATTCTGTTAAAAGATATTTATAGTAAGCGTCTTCTTTAGAAATTGCTTCTTGGAGAAGTTCTCTAGAATCGGGGAGGAAGAGACGAATAGCTCCAGAACACCACTTCCTTCTCCAAAGACCTGAGATTTCATTTTATTAAATTTTATATAATCAATTCATAACGGAAAAAAAGGGTGGGAGAAACTAGAAAGAGTTGGTCAAGGAAATTTCGGGACTACTTACTTACAGAGTTAATTTGGTCCTGGGCTCGTTGCTCGAGGGATATACATGAGATTTTAATGTGAGGCCAGCTTTCTTAGGAGTTTTTGTCCATTACTTACTCAGAATCTTAATTTTTTGAGGCATTACAAATATCAAGAGCGAATGGTGGTAGCAGGGAAGACACTGCGACACTTTAAATATATAAATGAAGGGAGAAGGTGGCTTAAAGCGGATCGCAGTGAAGTAGGAGAGCTAGTTACTTGGTGTTTCTTCCTTTGTTTTTGGACTTTGGACACGCCATAACTCAAAGGGAAGAGGAGGATTTAATTGAAATTTCCTTTTGGTTGGTTAGCGGTCGCGTTCTAAGACTAATACTTGCTTTAACTCACGGCATTATGGCTCGATTGATTGGGGAAAAAATGGGTAGACAAAATCAGGATCATTAATCATCACTGAGTTATTGGCTAAAAATGTCATTGCGTGTAAGCCTTTTCCAGGTACATTCAGCTATCCTGTCCGGTACTCCGTGAACATAGAGGCACAAGCGAAGGCCGGTTTGTTACGATTAGAACGAAAACTTTCTCTTCTATTTTCCTGTAATAAGAGTGGATGTTTTGCGTGATTAGTTTAAGTTACGCGCTAAGGGAAGTTTATTTGTTCGATGGCATTAATGTCTCACTGTGACGGAATGAGTTGAAGAGGTTAAAACTAGTTCCGCTTATGGTTCATTTTTTCTTTATATGGGAAAAATTTGAGCCCAAGGGTAATACCCAATAAAGAAAGATGCACAATTCTCATAAGTTATTTTCACACACGCATTTTGATTCAGTTTACTGGATTATACAAAGGTACTGGACATCTCTAAAGTATTGAAACGCGAAGATGTTCAATGCCGCAGAAGTTAACTAGGGTAAATGGTGGGGGGCTCTATATTAAACATTATTTGAAAAGGTTTTTTGGCTACTCACTCTTTTTCCAACACCTACTTTTACTTTTTTGATTTTTAAGATGAATAGTTTCAACATTCACCATAATAGTACAAACCATTTTAACCATCCCTGTGCTACCTTTAAAATCAACTTTAGGTCTAAGGGTACTTTAACCAAGGACATTTTGTTCTTCCGCAACTTTGGTCACATGAATTACTCCGGCAGGCTTTGATAGATTAACTGCAAAAGGTGCACCTTGCTCCTATTGACCCACTCCAAGACTTCAAGATGATAGAAATCTAGGAATTGGAATCCATGCCTATTGTAAGTTCAGGTACACCAAGCGAGTTATGGGAGTTCAACCACATAGAGAATTGCAACTGGAAATTAAGTGGCACTGTTTTTGGGAGACAGAGGGAAATCGGAAATTCAAGACAATCGGAGATTATGAAAAGATGAGTCGCTCGGTCAGTTCCTGGCAAGACTTGTGGCGAGAAGGATGTTTTTTTAGTCAACATCTTGGAGAAACACCATTGACTGAAAAAACACATCATTGAGTCAAAATAAAGTTTGAGGGCGTGGGGGGTTTTATGATCATGCGGCGGACCTGTCTTTTAGATTCGAGTTCATCGGTTCCTTAGTCCTTTTTAGCTTTTCATTAGTAATTTCAATATCCACTGATCTTTTGAGGTCCTAATGTATTTGTATTCTTAGAAAAATAAGCAATGTATGTTTTCAAGTTTTCTTAATCAATAAATGACTCAGTATCTAGGTTTGCGCAATAATTATTATTTTTCTATTCGGTGGGACAAATGCAAAGTTTTCAAATTTTCATTGGGCCACTTTAATTGGGTTTATCTAATGCTGGATTCTTATTAATTTATATTATTTGAACAATGCTCTCTAATGTAGGCCTCTATTGGGTCACAAGCCCTCAACTTAAATTATGACCCCTTCTTCTTCCATTTACTTCTTTTTGTCAGAGGAACAGATCACAAATCAAAGGGATCCTTGCAATTACTTTAGTTGAGCACAATTAAATGGATCATTTTTATAGCTTTATCATTTCTTGTCATTTTCATCTCAGAGATATTTCACACTATAATTACATGACATCCATTTTGGCACCAAATAATACGGGTTTTATGGGCATGACATTTGGACCAACGGTGCGTAGGAACAGTACACACAGTTGAAAGATTAAAAGGAAATAGCAAACAAAGTGTTAGAAATAAGAATGGGCATAAGACCAAAAGGAAGGAAAAAGACTCACAGTATCAATGGTGCTTCAGTTAGGGATTACATGTGGTGGCATAGTGGGGGATTGCAATAATGGTTTTCGACATCAAGTATCAAAAGTTCGAAGGTTGGCCCCAGAGAACAAAAAAAGCAAAAGTGCTGATTGAATAGCACACTGCGTGACGTGATACTTCATAACTCAAGCTTTCAATTGGGACTTCGACTGGTTTACGCCAACTCAGCTACTGCTTCACATTACAATTAACGTACAAACGGAGATCGCTTTCTTTTAGCCGAGTGCCCTGGTGAGTCTGTACAACGGTAGCTATTGCCTTTGCCAGCATCAGATCAACATCAGAAAATACGTTGGTCTCTGAATTGGCCGTTAGGATATGGTAGCGTAGGAAAGGCCTGTTCCTCTCTTGAGGTTCTGATGTTTGAAGGGCCTTCAGGTTCAAACCACTGCCTGTTCGCCTATCATTAAGGTTATTATTATGGTAATTGATGGCCACTTTTCGAATGGTCCCTTTTGAGTGGGTTGATTTACTAGGAGATTTTTTGGTCCAGATTCTTTTATACAGGTTGGTGTGTCTGCCAGTTTAGAACCTGACATAGGAGTTGGTTTTACCCATGTTTGAACCTACATGCATTAGGCCAACCCCGCATTACACAATACCTTTGGACTCTTTTGCATAGCCACAATACTGGGTTTGACTTCCGGGTTTTCTGGAATTTCGAGAAATTATAGCCTGAATTCTTTGAGTTACCCCCTTTTCACACGGACTCATATGGACGGCTACAACTCCCAAAGACCAGGGATTGAAAGACAGCATTAATTACCTGCAATTTGGATTGTTGCAGCAGAGGGTAATTTGGGATCATTCGGGATGGTCTATTTCGGGGTTGTCACCCGGCCATTGCTAATCTTTATGAGGCGGGCATTTTTGTCAGTTTGTGTTGTGTTAAAATGTCATTTTAATTAACTATTGTATGTTTTAATATTTTGGGTCAGTGTTTATGTAATTATGTGCTATATGTATACATATATGCACTAAGTTGTATTACAGTATGTGCCATGTTTGACCTTCAATATTTATAATAAACAGGAGATCGTTAACATTATTTGATAGAGTATATAGTCAATATTTTGGACCTCACAGTAATCAGTTTAAGTTTTTGGTTTTTTAAGTGGTCTCGAGACATGGTATCAGACCATCCTCAATAAAAGGTTAGCTAATGGTTGAGCCATAAATATGTATTTATACTCAATAATGGTTTGAAAAAAACCTAGGATGATGTTATATACCTATTCCAATTATGGCACATGATCAACCAAAAAAAATGATATATGTTGTCAACAAGAAAAAACAAGAGACTAATCTTACTTAAAGAAAGGAATAACAAAATCATAGATTCAAATAAAAAAGATAAAACAAAATATTCCCATACATTTCTAGGTTGTCTGTGACTCTATGAGACCTACGATCGCAGGGGTTTGATTTCTCTTTTCAATGCCCCGCCCCCCTCTCTTATTATGTAGTACAGAGGGGGGGGGAAATCGAAACACAGGACAACGAAGGAAACATAAAAGTTGGGTCTATCGAGGATCTTGGGTTTTAGAGGAGAACAAGATATATTTTGAAAAAAAGGTTTAAGTATTATTAAAGCTCAAGACAAAACAGAGCCCAAGGCTAAGGCAAAGGTCCAAACGAAACAAAGGCAAAGTCCAAGGAGGAAGAAGCCAGAACCACCCTAAACAAATACAAATCAAGGAAAGGACACAACACTCTAACTGAACTCGACTCACTTTCCTGAGGCATCATATCATTTGGACTCGATAATAACATCATGCAAGAGATGGTGGATACATCCCGAAGGAGCCTTAATTGCAATGATACCAAACAGCTTGATTTTTTGTTGGGCCAAATGATGTATAAAGGCAGGCATAGCAGCAAACAAGATAATTTCGTCGAAACTGCCTTTAGTCTGCATGAAGGCTCATAAGCAAAGAGCCAAGATCTCCATTACAATGGGACTAACACACTACAGAGGATAAAGCACAAGCGCTTACTAAACTGACTCAAAAAGAGGTGATGGACCAGTTTCATCTCCAAACCACAGCCAAAGGACAAGAAGCATCTTGCACATCCCAAATTGGCTTGAGGGAGTAGCCTTAACGCGAACTCTTCCCAAAGAATCGCAAACAAATGAACCGATGTTTGGGATATTCAAGCTATTCCAAACCCAAGAACACCAAGCCAACCCAATCTTTGGGGATTGTTTTTGTACGGAGCCATATGATACCCACTGGAAAAGTATAACCCTGAGGTCTTCCTACCAAACATTCTCCAGTGAATCCCAATTTCATCTCCTCCTTCACTTTCCAAACTCTGCTCCAATTCCAAGGAGCAAAGTAAGTGCGAAGGAGCTCGTTTCAACTTCGCTCGTCGGTCGCAACCTTTAAATAATTGTGGTATCCATCGGGAGCCAAAGGCTATCCTTTTTTGTCAGCATGTCCAGACTTGTTTACTATAGCAGCTTTGTTCCACAAGAAATAGTTCATAACTCCTAACGCCCCTTGTTCACTTTGGTCTGCAAATAATGTCCGCAAGCTATTGGAGGGACCTAGAAAAGATGGGTTTTACCATACCAATGTAGTTTTAACAATAGAGTGACTTGTCGAGAACCGTTTTTAGGCAGAATCAAAGATGTTGCCCAATAATGATGCAGAGAGAGTAGCATAGAATTAACCAACTGAGTTCTTCTCCCAGAGTAGGGAAGAGATATGCTGCTCCAGAACTGATATGGCTGTAATCTTGGTCACCACAGAACTTGCAATCTGCAATAGACAACTTCTTAACTGCTGACATTGACACCCAAGTACTTACAAGGCAACTTGGTTCAGTGAAATCGAACTTTAGCCAAAATATCCTACTCTCCTGCATTTGGAATGTTACAGGGCAAAAATATTCGATTTGGCCCAGAGTTTGCAACAAAGACTAGCAGGCAGAGGTAAAAGTAGCCAAGCATTCAAACTGAAACCTTATCACCATATTGCAGAAAAGATTAAACATCAGCAAGACTAAGATGATTTAATTTCAAAGACCCGAATCTAGAATAACTTGAAATTCTTATTGTCCCCTAGAGAATTAAGGAGTTAGAGAGGTATCCATGCATAAGAACAAATAATAGAGGAGACATCAGGATCCCCTTGCCGCAAACCTTTGACTTTAAAAAACCTTCCAAACTCCATTGATGTTCCACATTAGAGGAAAGAAGGAGTGTTACAAATTTGCATAATCAACAACGATGATAATGAGGAGGAAAGTGGAAAGCTTGCCAACATCTCAATCAAAAAACTCCAGACTCACTGAATCATAGGCTTTCTTGATATCATCTTCAATAACACTACTGGAGCGCTGCTTCTACCAAATTTGGAGATCAATGTCTGAATGATAGTAGATTTGTTGTGATATCTACCCGCCCTTCAATGAAACCAGTCTGTTCTGAGCCACCAAGCTAGTAAAGAAACCGTTTGAGTCTACTGTAAAGCATTTTGGTGATGCACTTATAAATCCATTGCAGCAAAGCAATGGAGAAAATCCACACAGAGAACAAGATATTATAACCAAACTACTGAGCAAGCAACGCAACAACGAATAAATAATTAATAAAAGAATCTCAAGGTTATTTATCATAGCTCAAATAGTCAATGCAAGCTCAAGCATTGATATCGGGTGAAGGGGGAAGCTCACACATCCTACCTTAATCTTCCATTAGGCCCTATCTAATTCTAAGCGATGAGTCATAAGAATAATGCTATGTGGGTTTGTTGGAGGATGGTCGAGAAATCGGGTGGGGTTGAAATTAGCGGGGTGGTTTTACGTGGGTGGCCTGGGGTTTTCTTTTATATAGAAAATAATAAGAATGATGGAATATTCCTTGTTAATGATACTATGTATTTTGGGAATTTTTACCATTGGTATAAAAATTCTTAGACATAACTAGTCGAGAATTCCTAACAATTTTTTTTTCACAGCTTAATTAATTGTTTTAGTCATATATAACTCTGTCAATGGTTATTTATTTTTGGAAGCGGTAAGTTCTTTTGATATTACTAGTACATACTAAAAGTTTTCGTGTCATTGGTGAGTACGCAACCAATCAAGATCACTCCTAGGAGTTTGTATGAGTAATACCCTAGCTAGTTTTTTCCTCGTGCTAGCCTCTACATTGAAAATCTTAGTTCTCTTTAAATCCAATGTGTTTCATATCTTTTTTAACTCCTTCCACTAGTCATTTTTTGGTCTCCCTATATCCTTGTTTGAAATCCCTTCATCTCTCTCTTTTGCATTGGTGCTCTGTGATTCCTAAGTGTTTTTGAGTGTGATCAAACAGTTGCAGAACAGGTAGTTGGGGGAAAAAATTTTCGGGATGGAAAAAAAAAAATACAAGCTTGGTTCCCTGAAAAAAAAAAACAGCTGAGAAAACGTTCTTGGTCACTGAAAGAAAGTGAATGTATGCTAAAGTTATATGTTTAAAATGTTCTATGTGTTTTAAGCATACAGGTTTTTCAATCTCTGACAAGAAGGTCCTTCGAGTATCTCGCTAAACATTCCAAGTGAAAAGAAGATCAAGGGCAAGCCTTTGAAGATTTGAAGAATATGAAGATTAGTTTTAGGTTTAGATCTGGTCTTTATTTGTATAAATGCATAAGTGTGGGTTGATTGCTTTATTATTTGATGGCAGATATGTGACTTCTCTGTAGAGTTGAGACAACTAGACCAGTTGGTTTATTGGCTCAAACTACAAGTTGGAAGAAACCAGTTTTACTTTCTTAAACTCTGATCACCTTGTCGTAGCAAGTTAAACGTTTTGAGTTTTCCTAAAAAGAATTTGGAAACTTCCAAGGTGATTAGTAGAGTATTACTAGGAATATTTGTGTAATTAATTTTAGTCGAGTTTCAGTTAACTAGATATTATTTTATCTTGGTATAAAATAATTTTGTAAACTTTCTAAATAATTGGGATCTTGAACAAATATCTCACATATTGAAATGGTTTCGACTATGATCAATTAATGCTTCTTCCTATAATATATTATGAGTATGCACTCTTATTGTGAGATTCTCTCCGAGCTTAAAAGAGTTATATTTCGAGAGAATAGTCCTTAGTTCTATATCAGCAGCATTAGATGCATACGATGCAATATATTGACTTTAACTTACTCTTGTACGCTCTTTGTGAGAGTTATTTTGAGAGAAAGAAACTTGTATTGGCATCATACACAAGGGGTTTGCTAGATTCGGGTAGCATTTGAGAGTTCAATTGCGAGTGCTTTGTGAGTTCAAGTGCGCACAGAGCACACTTGGGGTTACTGTGGGGGTTTCATTACTGTGAGAGATCATACATTTGAGAGAGTGCAGAGTTGTTTTATTCATTTCGGGGTAGAATTAATAAAGTAAACTAGGTATGGAGACGTAGCTCAAAGTTGGTGAACCTCGTTAATATCTTTGTCCTTTATTATTGTTCGATAACGTAATTCTTACTAACTGTTTAAACTAATATTCCGTGCGAAGACCAGTACAACTGGTTCTAATAGCCTTACTAGAACAGTAGCAAATCGAAATTTTATTGGGGTAAAATCAATTCACTCCCCCCCATCCCCCTCTTGAAGTATCTTGGGAAAACGTTCAATGCTCACTCAAGTTGTCTTAATATCAACCATTGCAAGCATTTCCTTAACTTCGCTCACAATGTTGTAAACAACTTTACTTTCCTAGATATAATTATGCTTGGAATATTTTTCATACTTTCTCTGTTTGCAAGCCCGCTACACTTGTAGTAAAGGCACGACTCTTAGGAAGAAATTTAGATTGAAGGATTAAATGGGGATACGACATGTGATTATTTAGCACCCCACGATCACCCCGTAATTTTTATTGAAGTAACAAACTTTGGTGGCGTGGGTGATAGTTGGGTGGTGTGCAGGTGGCGTGGGTGATCGTGGTGTGGGTTGCGCCGTTTGTTTAGTGGTGGTTTGTGTTTGGTGGTTTTTACATCAATTAACAAATTAGCGGGTGATCGTGGTGTGCTAAATAATCACATGTCCTTATCCTCATTTAATCCTTCAATCTAAATTTCTCCTAAGAGTTCGCGCCTACTACAAGTGTAGCGGGCTTTGCAAAACGGAGAAAGTATGAAATATATTCCAAGTATTAATTATATCTAGGAAAGTAATAAAGTTGGTTATACGAACATTGTGAGCAAGTTAAGGGATAATCGCTTGCAATGGTTTGGATATTTAAGACAGACCTAAGGGAGCACCAATGCAAAGAGAGAGATGAGAGAGATTTCAAACAAGATATAGGGAGACCGAAATGGACTTGGTGGGAAGGAGTTAAAAATGTTAAACACATGGATTTACAGGAGAATAAGATTTTCGATCGTAGAGGGTAGACGAGGAAAAACTAGCTAGGAGTATTACCCATACAAACTCCTAGGAGTGATTTGATTGGTTGCGTACTCACCAATGACGACGAAAACTTTTKGTAGTAATATCAAAAGACTTACCGCTTCCAAAATAAATAACCATTGACAGAGTATATATGACTAAAACAATTAATTAAGCTGTGAAAAAAAATTTGTTAGGGGAATTCTCACTAGTATGTCTAAGAATTTTTATACCAATGGGTTTAAAATTCCCAAATACATAGTTATTTCATTAACAAGGAATATTCCATCATTTTATTATTTTCTATATAAAAGAAAACCCCAGGCCACCCACGTAAAACCACCCCCGCTAATTCAACCCCACCCGATTTCTCGACCATCCTCCAACAACCCACATAGCATTATTCTGATTGACTCATCGCTTAGGAATTAGGATAGGGCCTTAATGGGAAGATTAAGGTAGGATTGTGAGCGTCCCCCTTCACGATATCAATGTTGAGCTTGCAATTTGACTATTTGAGCTATTGATAAATAACCTTGAGATTTCTTTTATTAATTATTTATTCGTGTTTGCTTGCTTGGCTCATAGTTGTTAGTTGATAATATCTTGTTCTCTGTGTTGGATTTTCGTCCTATTGCTTGCTGCAATGTGATTTATAAGTGCATCACCAAAATGCTTTACAGTAGACTCAAAGGTGTTCTTTCTAGCTTGGTGGCTCAGAATCAGACTGGTTTCATTGAAGGGCGGTAGATTATTCACAACATCACTATCATTCAGGACATTGTCTCCAAATATGGYAGAAGCAGCGCTCCTAGTAGTTGTTTATTGAAGATTGATATCAAGAAAGCCTATGATTCAGTGAGTTGGAGTTTTTTGGATGAGATGTTGGCAGCTTTCCACTTTCCTCCTCATTTTCATTGTTTGATTATGCAATGTGTCACCACTCCTTCTTTCTCTTTGAACATCAATGGAGGTTTGGAAGGTTTTTTCAAAGGTCAAAAGGGTTTGCGGCAAGGGGATCCTATGTCTCCTCTCTTATTTGTCTTATGCATGGAGTACCTCTCTAGACTCCTTAATTCTCTGGGGGACAACAAGATTTTCAAGTTTCATTCTAGGTGTCGGTCTTTGAAATTAAATCATCTTGTCTTTGCTGATGATTTAATCTTGTTCTGCAATGGTGATAAGGTTTCAGTTGAGCTGCTTCTGAGATGCTTGGCTACTTTTACCTCTGCCTCTGGTCTTGTTGCAAACTCTGGCAAATCGAATATTTATTGCTGTAACATTCCAATGCAGGAGAAGTAGGATATTATTGCTAAGTCCGATTTCACTGAAGACAAGTTGCCTTTTAAGTACTTGGGTGTCAATGTCAGCAGTAAGAAGTTGTCTATTGCAGATTGCCAAGTTCTGGTGGACAAGATTACAGCCATGATCAGTTCTTGGAGCAGCATATCTCTTTCCTACTCTGGGAGAACTCAGTTGGTTAATTCTATGCTACTCTCTCTGCATGCATATTGGGCTAACATCTTTATTCTGCCTAAAACGGTTCTCGACCAAGTCACTGCTATTTGTAGAAACTACATTTGGGATGGTAAACCCATCTTTTCTAGGTCCCCTCCRATAGCTTGGGACATTATTTGCAGACCAAAGAAAGAAGGGGGGTTAGGAGTTATGAACTWTTTCYTGTGGAACAAAGCTGCTATAGGTAAACAAGTCTGGAACATTGCTGCAAAAAAGGATAGCCTTTGGCTCCGATGGATTAACCACAAATATATTAAAGGGCGAAGTTGGAAACGAGCTCCTTGCACTACTTTTGCTCCTTGGAATTGGAAGCAGATTTGGAAAGTGAAGGAGGAGATGAAAATGGGATTCACTGGAGATGTTTGGTAGGATAGACCTCAGGGTTATACTTTTTCCAGTGGGTATCATTGGCTCCGTACAAAACATCCAGATGTTGCTTGGTGTTCTTGGGTTTGGAATAGCTTAAATATTCCCAAACATCGGTTCATTTGTTTGCTGATTCTTTGGGAAAGAGTTCGCGTTAAGGCTACTCTCAAGCAATTTGGGATTGTGCAAGATGCTTCTTGTCCTTTGTGTGGTTTGGAGGATGAAACTGTTCATCACCTCTTTTTTGAGTGTCAGTTTAGTAAAGCTTGCTGTGCTTGCTATCCTCTGTAGTGGCTAGTCCCATTGTTAATGATGATCTTGGCTCTTGCTTATTGAGCCTTCTGCAGACTAAAGGCAGGTTTCGACGAAATATCTTGTTTGCTTGCTATGCCGGCCTTTTATACATCATTTGGCAACAAAAGAATCAAGCTGTTTGGTATCATTGCATTAAGGCTCCTTCGGGATGTATCCACCATCTCTTGCATGATGTTATTATTCGAGTCAAATGTATGATGCCTAGGAAAGTGAGTCGAGTTCAGTTAGAGTGGTGTAAGTCTTTCCTTGATTTGTAATTTGTGTTAGGGTGGGTTCTGGCTTTTGCTTCCTCTTTGGGGTGTTTGCCTTTTGTATTCAGTTTGGACTTTGTGGCTCTTAGCCTTGGGGCTCTGTTTTGTCTTTGAGCTTTTTAATAATACTTACCTTTTTTTCAAAATATATCTTGTTCTCTCTAAAACACAAAGATCCTCGATAGACCAACTGTTATGTTCTTCGTTGTTCCTAGTGTTCGATTTCCCCCTCTGTACTACAAATAAGAGGAGGGGGGGGGGGGCATTTGAAAGAGAAATTCAAACCCCTGGATCGTAGTCTCATAGAGTCACAGACACCTAGAAATGTATGGAATATTTGTTTTATCTTTTTTATTTGAATCTAATGATTTTTGTTATCCTTTCTTTTTTAAGTAAAGATTAGTCTCTTGTTTTTTGTTTAGACAACATATATCATTTTTTTGGTTGATGCTATGTGCATAATTGATAGAGTATATAACATATTCCTAGGTTTCAACCATATATTGAGTATATAATAACATATTTTTGGGCCTCAACCATTAGCTTAACCTTTTGATTGAGATGGTCTGATACCATGTCTACGAGACCATCTTAACCAAAAACTTAAACTGATGATTGAGGTCCAATAATATGCTATATACTCTATCAATAATGATTAACGATCTCCTGTTTATTATAAATATTGAAGCAAACGATGCACATACTGTAATACATACTTAGTGCATATATGTATACATATATGCACATAATACATAAACACTGACCAAATTATTAAACACATACAATAGTTAATTAAAATGACATACACACAACAAACTGACATAAAATGCCTGGCCTCATACAGATAGCATGGCCGGTGACAACCGTGACATAGACATCGATGATCAATTACTCTGCTGCATCATCAATTGCACGGCTAATTACCTCATCGGTGTGCCTAGGAGGGATGCATTTTCCATCCGCCATACGAGTGCAAGTATTTGGGTAACAACACGCCACTGTAAGACTGCAAAACCCACCGACAGAGCTACAATAACTAAAAGGAACACAGTGGTTTGAGCTGAAGGCCCCTTCACATATCAGCCCTTCACAACATATTTTTGCTTGCCAGAAACTACAGAACTCACCAGGCACTCGGCAACGATCCTGGACTAGAGCAAAAGGAAGTGCGACTCGACCAAAGCAGCACCCCACAACCATATTCACCACCACTAGCACCAACATTATCCCTATAAACTTGTTCATCCTACTGTCTTATGTATATGTGTTTATTTCCTTTGATTTTTATTTTATGCATGTGCAAAACTTTGTGCATGGATGTCATGTATTTATAGTGTGAATATCTTGAAAACTATACATCTAACGTCTGTCTAATAGAGAAATTGTGTACCCTAAAGAAAAATATAATAAGGAAATTTTGTCCATGACTGTCATAATTTTGAGCTCTTTTGCAAAAAATTGCCTAATTTTTTAATTTTTCTGTCCAAAACTGTCACAATTGCACATTTTATTTGTTGATCCATGCCAAGTGCACTATTTCAGTGTTGATCAACGTTGAACTGGGTGTGAGTGGGGACAAAAAATAAAAGGATTAAAGTAGGTGTATTATATTGATAAATATTTTAATAAAGTAAGTGTATAAATTAAAATGAGTATTTTAATTGTTGTTCCCACGTAAATGAATATTTTTATTGTGGTTTCCATTTCAAAAAAGAAAGTTAACAAAGTGAGACATTTATCATAAAAACTTCCCTAAACAGAAATTCAAGAGGTTTTATGAAACGGTGGAAGTACGAAATTTCATAAAAGATATCTCATTTTGTCCCTTTTTTCCACAATGAGATATGAGAACTACATCAAATTTCCACTTAATCTCTTCTTCTTTGGAGTCCATAACATACTTCACCACGTCTTTCTTCCTTTTGTCCTACACGTTTTATTAAAATAGTTGTCTACTCAATGTTCGAGCAAAATTTATGTAGCAAATGAGAAACAATTAAATAAATGCAAAGTGGGTAATTCAATCAGCAAAAGAATAAATAAGATCTCAATAATTCGCTCGTACAATGAAAGTAGAATAAAGCTCTTTTAATATCAGTGAATTGTGTGTCGTACAAAGTGAATTTCTTCTTCTATTTATACTATTACAATTGAGCCGTGTTCATCAACTGGCCACTACTACGTTCATGCCTGATAAATAGGGACGGTTGGTGGACTATTGGCCGTTTGGACGAGTTGGAGCTTTGACTTGATCAATCCCCCCGTGCTAACTTGCCTTCACGTGCTTATTCTCCCATTGTGTTTATCCATTCCTTTGGGCCTAGCCGACTTGCTTTGCAACTCACAGCTTTTGGACCGTACTTGGGCATGGAACACCGAATGGGCCCAACAATTGCCCTCAATCGACAATTGGCAAAATAGGCAGGAGAGTTCGAATTTTGCAATTGTTGATTTAACTTTCCTTGGACACGTGTGTGGCTCTGGTTCACTCCCTTCTACTAATGTCCCATCATTTAAATGCTGAGCTTCCTTCCTCGTAACCGGCTATTATTAATCTTTGGCGTTTCAACTTCCTCATTTCAGGTACTTTCTCTCTCTTTCTTCCTTTGTTTTCCTTCATTGCTCCTTGCTTCTTCTTTCCCTTTGCACTGCGTTGATGGGTTCTTCACCTAAGTTTATCCATCAAAACCTCATAGAAGTAAAAAATAAACACTCGACCAAGCTGTCCAACGCTGAGCGGGTGCGCAAATAGTGCCAGTTGCCTGAGGAGGCGAGGGTTGTGGTTCTTCCCTCTCTCGTGAAAGCCGATTCCGTTGCCCTTGGTTGGGTCTTCTTTTATGAGTACCCTTTCAAGACCGGCCATGTATTTCCCTTTGGGGATCTGACTAGGCAATTTCTCGCCCACTGCAAAGTCTCTCCGTGCCAATTCATGCCTCATGTCTGGAGAATTTTGCTTGGGTTGGAAGTCCTATCGGCGAATAAGAAGGGTAGTTTGGAATTCAATTTGTGTGATTTGCGTTATGTGTATGAGTTTAAGACAATAGGGTCTGTGAGGGTTAATTTGATGCCTAGGAAGGGTAGGTCGAACTTGATAATTGAACTAGATAACGCCAATGATCGGGGTTGGGCAAAGAGGTTTTCTTTGTGGAAACGAAGAGTCTAGGAGATTGTGGCTCCTTCTTGTTCAATGATTGGGTTGGAGATAGGAGTATTGGTCTTGTATTTCTATTGGGTGCATTGTTTTGGTCTTTCAACTTGTATTTTTCTCATGCATGTCTGCTATTTCTTCGTCTTTCTCAACATTGTGCTTGTGTCAGGTGTCAAGGAGTTGCCCCCATTCCTAGTGGATCCGGGATCTGAAGCTCGCGTCAAGGCGTATTGACCCAGATGAGCGCGTGTTCCTTATGCTGAGGGACCAACGCCTGGAAGAGTTGGGTGAAAACGAAGTATCGAGCTCGGAGGACGAACCAGAAGAGGACGTCAAGCCTCACCTCCTTTCACTTGTGCGGAGGAGCAAAAGGATGACTCCCAAGTGCCTTGACTTTGATACAAAGGTTGTCCTTATTGCGGACGATGAAGATCCAATAGGTGACGTGTCGCAAGGTAGGTCGTCTCGTTGTTTTTGCTCTTTTTTTTCTTTATTCTCGTCGAATGTGTGTCGTCAAGCCTACTCGTTCAAGCTTATCTTGGAATCAGGTAACAGATCGGCCAAGGCCCCCTCCTGGTGGGAGCTCGACAGCTTAGCCAAGAAGCAAAAGCTCGATCCGTCTGCCTCTGTGTCTAAGGCGCGTATGACGCCCAGAAGGGGAGTACGCCTGTCTCTTCGGCTCCCCGGCCCCTACCGGTGATGGTGCCCGAGTGCAGCTGACTTTGCCCGCTACGTTCTGCAACTACGATGGTGGCATGAAATCGATCAAGTCAAGTGTCGGTCATCTCCTCCTCCCAGCTGCTAGGGAGCACTTGAAGAAGTTCAAGACCGTCGATCTCCTCACTGAAGCTGATGCGTCGTCCTTCTCGGTATGTTCCCACGACCCTGTGACTTGGGCTCTACTTGTGTGTTTATCGTCGACTTGATTCGTTGGTTTTTTGCAGAATGTCCAACACTTGCTAATGGCCAAGGAGCAGTTGGTGTACTTCGAGAAGTAGGTGGTTGCCCTTAAGGAGTTGGAGGATAGCTTGAAGGAGAAATTGGCTCAGAGTGAGGAGGTTTTCCATCAGTTTCAAGAGAGTTAGAAGCGTTTATTAGAGTATGCCGAGAGGAAGAAGAATGAGGCCCTTATCTCTGGGGCTTACTATGCTCTCAAGACTCGTTCCGACACCTTGAAGGAGTTTCAGGAAGGGAGATCGGCTGCTTAGGATGTGGCAAAGGAGAGTGCAATGTTCGAGGAGAGCTATGGTAACATGTCGCCGCTTGGGATCGATGACGGAATGGACTTGGAACCGTTTGTCGTTTTGGCTGACGGGGCGTCTAATAGGGCAGCTGATAAGGGCAAGTCTTCTAGCAAGGTGTCACTACTACAAAAAGAGTCATTTCTCAACACTTGTACAAAGTGTTGAGAATATTATTATTCCGCGTTTCTTATCAATACTATGCTCAACACAAAAAAGTGTTGAGAAAAACTCAATACAAAAAAATGTTGATATTTGACAAACTAAACATGTGCTCAGTTTGGGTTAGAAAACTAAAATTACATTTTGCCCTAAAAAATCCGCTACTCATAATATTTTTGGTTTTCAACCCTTTCTTTCTTCCTCTTCCCTGAAAAACACCCTAATTTTCTTTTGAACTAGTGGCACATGGCGCGCGCAAGCGCGCCGTGTTCCATGCGAAAATACTGTATGAAAAATATGTGAATTTGTTTGTACAATTAAGCTAAATAGTTCACAACTATTTTCATTACCTAATTTACGGAGTAATGTCATTATTATTTGACATAGTTTAGTTGACAATTATATGACAACATACTCAATATAGAGTTTTTTCTTACATAAGCAATTACTTGTTAGGCCTCGGCAAAAGAAAACATTGTGAATAAGTTTCGCTTATAAACTTTGATCATCTCGCACCTTAAATACAAGACTGAAATACCAATCATACATAGCACCAGAGAGATTGCGTTGACTAAATTTAAGAGTAAGGATTGTCGTCATAAGGCCATTACGATATGAATATCCCAGTAGCACTGAGACACAAAAAAACCTTCCCAAGTTTCAAAGACAAAAGATAGCAATCCTAGTAACTATAGTAGCTTACCATCTAAACTACCATAAGTTTAGAAAACATTTTTTTTTGGGACAAATGGATGTTTAGAAAACATAAAACACCATACATACTACATAATATCCGAATGGACAGATTCAACTGCAAGTGGAGCATCTACTCGTTCTCCGACGTAGCCACATCTGGACGCACACACAACCCGCTTGAGCTTGCTTGAGCACTAGCTGGAATGATCGAAATCAATAACCCAAGAAAATGTATTAGCAAAGATTTATTCATTAATTAAAATAAATGAATAAACCAATTATTCAAACAAAAACACCATTTTAGAGCCCAAAATGTACCCAAATAAAACAAATACTCCGTACAAAAAATTACAGATTTTTGGGAACAAAAAAGAAGAGGACAATAAAATAACACATTGGTCTAGCGTAGTATACTACTAAGTAATAATATAATATACCTCTCATAGGCTCACAACTTGAAAAAAAATATTTAAAGTAGAGATCTCCTTCCCTTTAACAACTACACAGGTGTTGGCCAATATCACAAATTAAGCAAATCCTGAACTATGACATACCAGCAGCTTACTATCATCTGGAGTATAATTAATCAAATATCCACATCAACATTGCCACAATACCTCTAAAAAAAGCTCTATACTCAGAATAGCAAAAATCATAAATAACTGATGTAATAAAGAAATCTAACTAATTTCACATGTTAAAAAGGGAAAAAAAGCGATGAACATGGAATCAACATCAAACTTTAAATTAATTTATAAATTGACAGAACCCCAAATATAACCCAAAATCGAGTAATAAATTAAACCGAACGTATGCAACATGCAAAAAAAAAAAAACAGGGAGATTAATTTGGGCTTCGTCGTTTAAGGTATTATCCAACAAACTTAAACCCACTCAGCATCACTGCCGTATCTAATCTTTTCTAAATCTAATTTCTTCAATCCACAATACCAATTAAATACCCTAAAACAACCAAAATAAATGATGAAAGAGTGATGAGCAAAAGCATTATAACTTTGTAGCAAGTATTCTTATTCTTTATAATGGACGTAATAAACTATTCTTGGAATAGCTACAGATTAAAGCGATATTGTTGCCTATAGAACTACATAGATGAAATTGAAGAAATGATAACAGTAAATGAGCTCTTTGCACTTGCATTACCTGTTTTCTTATCAATATTAGTGCCACTGTTGGATGGAGGAACACAAAGAACACCACATATATCACAAGAGGTCAAATCCTCATCATTATCATAGGTGCATATAGAGCATCGCCAAAGCCCAGGCTTAAGAGCTTCCTGATTCGTTGCAACTTCACCTATCAAATCAAGTTCAGTCAATTGGCAAAACTTTAAAAACAGAGAGTTCTGCTTCTCATGCGAATGATCACTAATAAACTGTATTGCTGACCAGTGACCAATATCCTATTGCACATTGTTTGGATGTCATTGATGAGTACAGGCAACGACAAGAAGAAGGAATCATAAAGCTCAGATACAGAAACTCTTCTAAAGGTATTGATACATGCATGATAAGTTGATTCCTATCCTAACATTTTCCTACCCTGCATTTAACTTTGTTGTAGGTATTAAAACCTTTCTTTTCTGCACCTCAAACCTCAACCAATCATCTACCCTGAAAAGAGGGACTTGAAGCTCTCACAHAATTTGTGAATGGAAGATGGAGGGAAAATTGATTGTGGAAACACGTCAATAAAATTCCATTTTAAAAAAGAACAACACAAAGAATGTGGGTAAGAAAATAAGAAATTGGACCAGCTGCCGTGCAGGAGTAGAGAAATTTATGTGCCCAGCTGTCATCATCGCTTCTAAATAACAATAATACTTCTCAATAGTTGCATAAGGGTCCATATAATATAAATATACCCTTTATTGATCCATACAATGTCATATTTGTTGAGTCCCTTGAGTTTTGAATGATGACAAACCATTACACGAAACAGGATGATCTGATTATAGTTGGTTTTGGGAACCAACTAGTTTAGATACTTGTTTCCTCAAACAAGTTAATACTTAATGTGAATGCTTTGGAACTAACTTGTTTGATACAGGGAACAACTGATTATATGAAAAGCTCATTTACTGGTACAGAACCAGTACGAGCTGTTTCCTTGACTATTATGCTGAAAACAGTCATATATCTTTTATTGCATGTTAACATTGTTATATGTGCAGTAATAGATTGATTCCAAGACTTGAAGTGTGAATCCTTTCTAAGACATTCGAAGAAAGAAGCTGTGTTCAAAGATTGAAGTAGTTGAAGGAAGATTCAAGTTCTTGAAGATTACATGAAGATTCGAAGAATTGTAACTTAGAGTCTAATTTAAGGATATTCATGTAAWATGCTMTGTAGTATGATTGAATGGTAATGAACTAAGTGTCTTAAGTGTTTTTGAGTATGTTATGAATTCTGGTACAAAGCTTGGAACAGAATTCACAACACACTCAAGGAACCAAGCTGGGGAACCAGTTGAGTTCCTGAATAAAATGCCGGCTGCGGTTTTGAAAAAGTGTTTTTCTAAAATATTTTAAAGGATATTTTGAAAAAATATTTGCAAGTGGAAATATAGATGATTATGTGTATATTGCCTTAAAACTTGGAGTATATATCTTGTTCGATCAAAATCTTAGGATAAAGACGAACAAGATAAATACTTTCCATAAAACTAATCTTGCCTTGTTTGGCAAGAATAGATTTATGGAAACTAGGGTTTAAGTYAATATACATATAAATATACATCCATAATTCCATATTCCATAACTCTCTCCACGGATTAAAAAGAGCAAAATATTTTGAGAGAAAAACACAGAAAGCACAAGTCCATTRCTATTRAGTCATACACGAGCATTAGCCGAGCTTAAAACATTCTCTTACTTAGCTTTTGAAGAAGTRGTTCATAAGAGAGAAAGATYGTTCTTGTAAAGGCATTCAAYAGAGGGGTTGAAGGCYTGGAGAGTGTTTGTGAGTTCAAACACAAAGTTGGABTTACGAGTGTGAGTCGAGTGCACATTCAGAGTTGAGTGTGGGGTGTGCTGGTTCYCGGAGTAGGGAAACAGTAGAGTGAGCGAGTTCTTTGTTTTTCAGAGTTGATTAATAAAAGAACTTAGGATAGGAGGACSTAGCCCAGAGTTGGGTGAACCTCGTTAAATACTGTGTGTTCTTTATTGCTTTATTTATATTCCGCTGTGTATAGGAACCAGCCCAACTGGTTCCTCATTAAAAGGTTGAAAGCAAAAAAGAAAAATTGGCTAAAGTCAACAATACTCAATTCACCCCCCCTCTTGAGTATTACATTACCTTCAATTGGTATCAGAGCCAAGGCTTCTTGCAAGAGTAACATCTAGAGAAGTCAAGTATGAGTACTCAAGAATTAGGTGCGATCGGTTATGATAGCAAAACACCAAAGTTTAACGGAAGCAACTATGCATGGTGGAAAAACAGGATCAAAAATGTAATTATGGGGATTGACTATGAGTGTTGGCTCGTGGTCAAAAACGGTCCCAACACAATAATGAAGACTGACTCTGAAGGGAACAACACTCCAAAGAAAGATAGTGAATTGGTGACTGCAGATTACAAGTTACTAGAGAAGAATGCCAAAGCAATGTCAATACTACAACAGGCTATAGGTGAGGGAGAGTATAACCGAATTTCTGGATGCAGCAGTGCAAAAGAAATTTGGGATACTCTTGAACTTGCTTATGAAGGAACCAGCGAGGTAAAAAGATCCAAAATTGATTTACTTATGTCTAAATATGAATTATTTGCTATGAACAAGGGTGAAAAGATYAATGATTGTTTTCGTAGATTCATGACAATAATCAATGATCTTAGATCCCTTGGGAAAAGTTTTTCTGATGAGGATCTTGTGAGAAAAGTGTATTGGGCAGTTTAACAGCGATGGACAGCAGATCACTGTATTTATGAAGCCAAAGATTGTCACATTGTTCTGGAACGTTGATTGGTTCCCTCATGACACTGAGTTTAATATTTCTAAGACTGAGAGGGCGCAGAGGCATAGCTTAAAAGGAACAGTAGAAGAGGATGAAGATGAAATTGGCATGATTGCAAAAGATTTGAAAAACATCCGTGATCAGAGGAAGAACTTCAAAGGTAAATTTAAGAAAACTAACATCTTCTGCAGGGTGTTTTAAGTGTGGAGAGAAGGGACATCTATCAGAGATTGTCCAAAGTGGAAGGAAAAACAGTCCAAGTTTGGAGAAAAGCGAGCTTTCAAAATGCTATGATAGCTCAATGTGGGGTGATTCTGACTCAGGATCTGATGAGGATGAAGAATCACCTAACCCTAGTGTTGCATGACTGCTTTGCAAGATCGAGGGAAAACACTGATCGGAACCAGGAGGGGCACAAATTGAGAAGTGCTTGATGGCCAAGAAGGATGTATTGCACGAACACAAGGTAATTAGAAAAGTTAGGCAAGATATGCATGAGTATGAGAGATATATGCTAGTTGTATAGACTCCTTGTTAGATGAATGTTATAAATAGGTGAAACTTACTATTTAATTGAGACTTCAATTCCTTCATTTCTACTGGAGCCATCCTATACGGGGCCGAAATAGGCCCCGTCCCGGGCATTAAGTCGATGGTGAACTCAACGTCTCTGATGGGTGGCATTCCAGGAATCTCTTCTGGGAAGATRTCGGGAAATTCATTCACTACTGGAATGTCCTTCGCATCCCTTTCGTTGCCATCACTTAGTTCTTGAAGGCTACACATGTACAACGGATAACCCTTAGCTACACACTTCTTAAGTTGCAAAGAAGATATGATCTTCAACCCTGGTTTCTTGGCTTCTCTTCAGTAAGTTACTCTAACCTTGTCTGGTCCTATCAACGTAACTTTTTGAGCTTCACAATCAATTTGGGCCTTGRATTTACCCAACCAATCCATCCCCAAGATGACGTCAAGGTCTCGTAAGTCAAACTCGATTAAGTCAGACAAAAATTCTACCCCAGAAATAGCAATCGGTAGATTTCTATGCAATTGGTGCAACTCATTATTTCACTAGATGGCATAGCAATGTCTAAGGAAACATAAAACATGACTTCCTAATTTAAGACTTTCCACTAAAGTTTTTGAAATAAAAGAGTGAGACGCCCCTGAATCAAACAAAACTTTAACAGGCATAGAGTGAATAAGGAAATTGCCAATTACCACATCAGAAGTAGTAGCAGCCTCACGACTATTCATCACGAACACACGACCCTTGGAAGTGGTTGTAGCAGCATTATTGGTTCCAAGTTTGGGAAGGAAACTGGTTTTTGGGCAGGTTTAGGCTGGTTTCTGTTATCTTGCACACTACCCGATTGCTCATYGTTGGTTTTCTTGAAACACTCAAACTCACGGTGACCCAACCTTTGGCAATAATGACACTTCACTAAGTTCCCTTGACAATCCTTCCCGGGATGGTCTTTTCCACACCTCTTGCAAATGTAAGATCTTTTACTTCCACCCCTACTCCCTTGGTTCCCAATTCCCTTTCCTCTATTATCCCCGTTCCCATTGAAATTCCCATTAGTCCTTTGTCTCTTATCATTCCTATGAAAACCATGTGACTTTCTTTTTTCTCCAGATGTGTTTTCTTCAAACTCTCTTCCCTTAATTCCATAAAGGTAGGCAGTGTTGAGTTCCTATGTTTTGAATGACGACAAACCATTACAGGAAACAGGATGATTAAAGTATGAATATTGTTGGTTCTGGGAACCAGCTAGTTTAGAAACTTGTTTCCCTAGACAAGTTAATATTTTAATGAGAATGCTTTGAAACTAACTTGTTTATTACAGGGAACAGCTGATTACATAAGAGCTCATTCACTGGTGCAGAAC
>SNQN01004190.1:0-14851 GCA_008642245.1 Bassia scoparia
ACATAAAAATCAGTAGAATTAAGGAAGGATGGAGAGATGAAAAGGAGAAGTAAGAAGTGAGAGGAAATTGTGACATTTCTTCTTTAGAAAGAAAATGATTTTCCTTTCCAAAAGTGACATTTTCCATTTGAGGAAAATGATTTTCCATCCCTTTCCAAAACAAACAAAGGAAAATTAAAAGAGAGGGAAAATCATTTTCCGGGAAATATTTTCCATCAAACAAACGAAGCTTTAAGTTTTTATACATTAAATAAACGATATTGCTAACGGCGACCCACTGTGGTAAACTACACCACTAATTATTAGTGTAAAAGTAATAATGTGGAAGCTACTTTAATAATAATATTTATTAGAGTTATTAGTAATGGGTGGATTAACCACTAGGGGTCCGTTTACATTAACTGAATTGAACTAAATTGAATATTTTATGAGAGAGAGAAATTGGGTTAAGAACTGAACTGAACTGAATGGAGTGAACCAATAGTCATATCATGTCTCAACCATTCACTCATCATATGGTCTCGGGCAAATGTTCATTTCCGAAACTAGAAATTATTCATTTCCGAAAAATAAAATAGAATTTGCGAAGTTAAACTGAACTGAACTGAACTGAAAATAAGCTAATGTAAACAGGCCCAGCTAAGCCCTAAGATAATAAACTAGATACATTTTCTAAAATAGTATAAATTTTTAAATGCATGTCAAAATCACGCGCTCAATCAGTATATTATGATCATATTCATTAATATTCCAGTTTAATTTTAACTAATGCCCTGGGCACTCGTTAGTTTTTGCCTAATAAAATATAAATATACGAGACCTTAATGGGATAATTGTTCAATGAGAATTCACTTAATAGATGATTAACAGAAACAACCCTTATGATCGCCCATTCATTCTCCTACTATTCAACATGAGTTAACATACCTCATTATATAGCTATTTTTTAATAAACACGTGATGAAAATAATTACATGAGAATAGTTAAGTTTGCCAAAAAACAATTCGTTAGCTACAAGTACCTTGCAACCTGATTCTAAGTCAACTATTTGAGAAGTCATAGGATGTATTATACATTTATACGAAGTATCCGTCCAACTTATTTTACTTATTTAAATTTATTTTAAGTTATTTTTTCTGATTTACTTACTGAACTTATTTTTTCTGATTTGACTTAATGAACTTATTTTTTTGAACTAAATTTATCTTATCTAAATTATTTGAACTTATTTTTTCTGAAAATAATAAAATAGTTGAACACAATAGACACATAACGTAGTTTATTTACTCATTTACTTATTTCATTATAAAATGAGTCCAAATAATCAAAATTATGTCTTTTTCGAGTTTTCGTTGCCCCCAAAAAAAGGTAGATATTAGAAGTTGGATGGTGAGCACAAATAAGTTGAGTAGAACCATAGACTATATCTAGTACTTAATTAAACGAACAGTCAACTATTACAACTAATATGTCTGAGCATACCCATAGTCATAGATAAGTGAGTGTAACAATGGATAAGTAAATTAACGATTTAATGGTTCAATAAATGATCAAAATCTTGAGTGTTAATCATATTTTACCTTTTAAAAAAAAATCATTCTTATGCTTTTGCCTGAAAACTATTGTTACACATAAGTAATAGTGGTCTTGTAGCTAAATAAACATAAACTCAGAAATTTGAAAGCGCAGTCACAATTCACAAATGAATAAGAAGAGCACATACCTTATTATGGTGACTAATGAGGTACTGAAGTGGTGAGTTCGTACTCTTGTTAGAGCTATATATATCGATCTCAACTTTATTTTGTTGTAAATGAAATTGGAATCATAAGCAGTAGTTTTATACACTCGATCAGTTTATGAACACTAGGCCTTAGTCAAACTAATTAAAGGACCAGAGGAATTCAACTGTCATCGTTTGTAACCTCATCTTGACTAGGCGAATTAAAAACTGTTTGGATGACACATACAATCATACCCAATTGTTTAATTAAAACTGRATTTAATRCCGCTGCTCCAAATCACTTTCTAACTTCCTCACTCAATCGTTTATATTTCAAATACGAAGTATAACTAAAGAAATATTTTGTATCATAAGATTTTTTTTTTATTGTAATTTAAATGAAACAGATGGAGTGCATTTTAAAATTGAAAACTGATAATGAAATGAGGATAGATGTCCAAAGTATTATACACTCGTATTCCTTGAGTTTGCCTGTGTTCCTTGAGTACAATTCATTGGCAATTGTATTGTACCTTTAATTATAAAAGATATAGTTATAGCTTTATAAATAGCGTTAGAACTAAAGTGTCGAATTTAAACAACAATCATCTTATGAAAAAATTATACTCCGTGTTATAATAAAACTTGAAAAATCTTTTATCATCAAGCACCGTAATTAATATTGTACTTTATATTTTACTCCTTAAACATTTTTTCCTCATACTCGAAAGATGTTTCTCTTACATAATGTATCTCCTCTTCCTTTGTATTTTTATGGCTAGAGTAGTAGATCATAATGGAAGGTAGAAAACCAACTAGAGTTGACTTGAGTGGTTAAGGGATTCAAGCTCCTTAACCAAGGTCTCGGGTTCGAACCTTGGGAATGGAAAAAATGCTAACTGAAAGGGATAGTGCCTATCGAGATATTCATGCAAACTCTCGCGGGAGATTAGTTCACTCGTCAAAGACGGTGGGAACAGGGATARTGCCTATCGAGATATTCATGCAAACTCTCGCGGGAGATTAGTTCACTCGTCAAAGACGGTGGGAACTCCTCGTAGTAGTAAAAATAAAAAAAWTAATGGAAGGTAGASAAGTCAGAGAACAATTAAATTAAGCGAGATCAACTCATAAGTCATAAATGAGTACAATTTTGCTTGTACATTATGCTTACCAAATGAATWAATTAGCTAGTAGTAGTAGAGGTCAATCTGTGAACATTGCGTTGATTTCAAATTCTGAGGGCTCCTTAAGTTGTCGTTATAAACATTTGCGTCAGTCAAAAAAACAAAATACTGTCACCTGGTTTATTTTTTCTTCCTTGATGTATATTTCTTGGCATCATCTTTGGACTTTAGTAATAGGCATAAAATAAATGCATTATCGCAYCATCTTRTGCACGCGATGCGTGCATATATTATAGTTTATAGAGTGCATRTCAGTTAATATAAAGAAATTCATCTATTAATCAAACTAATAAAATTAGTATCCTAACTAATGATTCTACACTTTTGAAATTTCAGTACAAATTMAATGAATTATTAAAAAAAAATTGGCTCAGGATTTATAACATTGTCATGTGAACATCATCCAGGACTTTTTAATTTGGCTGCTGGAAAAAGTWAGGAACAAAAATAGTGAACTTAATAACAATATGACGACTCGATAAAATTAAGCTATAACTATATAGCCCGCCATTGATGAAGTAACAATTGACCAACTGTAATTAMATCCTCACAATTCAGAAGCTGCCGTAAGCTGCGAACAGGTGAGATAAAAGATGCATGATATTCAATTCAATGATACACATTGGCAACGAATACATTCATTTGAACAGAGGAATTGTAACTTGTACGTTATAAAAGTTTGATTTATTAATAAACCAAAGAACAMAAAACCGTGATTCCACACAATGGAATATCTATGATATTACAAAYGTATAATCCAATGTCCCCTTACATTAGCCTTCAGAAGTATAAATCAACAAATGGGATTCTCAATCTGCTTAAAACAGAAACAATGCAACGACAATGTGTTATTTTAGTGAAACTAATGCTACTAATGAGCAGCATATATGTGTCTGTATCCTGTCAAGTATAACATTTATAATATGTATATGGAACTTATGTTCCACGGAAATAATCAAGATAAACACGCTCCTGGATATGAAATGTACACAAACCTGTTTGATAGCTATGTACAGTATATCGGTGATTGGCTATTGGTGGTTTTTCCGTAAAGAGTGTAGGGTMGCTGCAACCGTCTCAAAATCTGGAAGCTTGGGATGAACATGACTTGGTTTTTTGGTGAWGTTCTCCCTAGGAGCCTTATCCTTTGAATTTGATGCCTCTGGAACATTGTGACTTTTGGGATTAGTGGGTTTCTCTGCCAATGGTGAGTTTAAACCTTTGTCATAATTTGATGCTTCATCATCCCGACTTGATTGGTTGACAGTCCTGGAGCTGGTAACTTTACTAGTATAAGAACTTGAAGGTGGTACAGGGTTTGAAGCAGCAGCAGATGCTTCAGACCTGGCAACTGATCTTGGAACAGAGCCTTTAGTTCTCCGAGAAAGTCCAGCACCAACAAACGGTTTACTCGTTACAGGTTTAGGAGCATCCTCCTCAGAGCTGCTTTCATCCTGAACAAAATACCCTGTGGTATCTTTCAGGCTTATTTTACTCACGTTCTCATTAATTGACGGTATATAAGGCCCCGCAGCTTTGGTTGAACCCTTTCTGGTGATTTCCGCTGCAATATCATCATCCGATGAATCATAATAATGTGCATGGACCCCACTCATCTTTGTAGAACTGTGTTCGTCATTCCTTCGGTTGGAACTTACATTGTATCCATAAGTAGAAGCTTTATCAGTAGAACCAAAAGAATCACTTGGAGCCACTTCAGTAGATTTTGAAGGAGATGAGGCATCACCAAATCCACCACTTGGAGTGCGTAAGTGGGGCTTATTCCGTCGTCCACCAGGTAATGATCCTAGGTTCAATTCCATACCACTTTCAGGTCTAGATTGGGTTTCATTTTCAAACTCAGAAACAGGGCGTCTAGACTCTGAATATCTCAAGGATTGCAAAGACTTCTTAGAACCACCACCATCAAGCATTCCATAGTATGACTGGCTTTCAAAGTCAGTTGACATTGCTACAGAATTCGAATGACCGTAAGGTGATTGCGAAGCATCAGTACCATCAACAGACTTTTGCTTAGAMACAGAGCCGTAGAATATGTTTTCATTTTCATTTTCTACATATGATGATCTTTTATTCTCAAGATGTGGATCAGCATCCGGCTTCTCGTAATCGTAGCTAGAAAACTGCAGATCAGATTTCCTTCTCTCCAGCTCTTTCTCGTCATCAGAATCAGAATCATCAAATGTGACGGGCAATGGTTGAGTTAGTTTTGAAAAAAGAGGTGACTGTTTGAAACTTTCAGAAAGATCACGGTCATAATGACGTATATCTTGCTCAGGAGAGAAACCCTTGCTAGCAGGTTCAGCAGGTGAAAAAAGGTTGTGTTCCTCTGCAGGATTCATGGCATATACATCATTATCATCAGAATCAGATTCATCAAAAGTAACTTCAGCATTCGTATCAATGCGTTTATCATCAATGTCCTTGCCAATCGTATGGTCCATCCCAACAAATATATCATTATGGGAATCAAATTCATATTTTTTATCCAAGTCCGAAGTACTATTTCCTGCTCTAAAATCTTGAAATCTCATGCCTTCATCACCATATGTATTTGCACTTCGTACATGCCACTCATCTTGGTCAGCAGTTTGTCTACTAAAAGTACCAAAAGAGTCATCACCTGAACCTTTCTTGTAATCAACATACTCCGAATTTGCATAAACACCAAATTCATCCCCATAGGTACTGGATTGAGATTGAAATATGCTAGACTGGTTTTTACTATCTAATCTCTCTTCATGAAATGGGTTCTCAGAAGGCCCAATTTCATACTCTTGGAAGTATGATGGTCTAGATATACTGGGTTCAGCTCCAGAAGTACTAGGACCAGAATCAAAGTCAGTTGTTTGCCTTCTGTTTTTGCTCTCKATCTTATCTTTTCTTTCAGTTTCATTTTGCACCTCATATTGACTGTAATTGTCATTTAAATGAGTGGCCTCATCTTCCTCTGTCGTGTTACTTTGCCTGCTWACATTTCCTCGRTTCTTCATTCCCGGATTTCTCTGATTGACAGAATCACTGATTGAATTTCTGCGCACTTGATTGTGTTGCAGCCCACTTTCAGCATCATGGTGGCTGTTGTCATTCTGACCATGTACGAATGGAAGCCCAGGTCCAGAAGAAGAATCATCCATGGCATTGCTACGTCTAGAAAATTGTGCAGCTGCCCTTGCAGCCAGGCTGGCTCGTTCTGCAGATTCAGCAGCTGCCTGAGCAGCTTCAGTTGCATCTTTAAATTCCATGTTCCAATTCTGTCTACCTGTTGCGAAAGAATTCTCTGAAGTTTGTGTTGGCTGATTAAATACCATTTTATCTGAGGAACTCTCTGCAAAAAGACAGACATTCAAAAAAGTTGTTAACTCCTCATTTCAGTAACAGACCAATGAAGCCTGTTTAATCATCAAGTAATATTTGTAACCTGAGCGTCTAGAGTCAGGATGAGAAGTCGAAGATGGAGGAACTAAATCATCATTTGAATGAACATGGCTTTGAGAAGAAGACCCACGCCTCACTTTATCACGAGCATGCTTTTCCTGGAGGTCATCAGCGATCTCAAAATTTAAAGGCTGCATTTGAATCTTACTACTCTCCATTGTATGTGTTGCTGCTACATTCTGCCAAAAACATTGTGGTTCATAAGCTTAGCAAATTTCAAGCAACCAAGAGACTTAATTTGAAGGATTCGCCCATTTACTATTCTATACCTTAAATTTTACAAAAGTTTTCATTTATGCCCTATATATGTCAAACTTTAACAAATATAAAGGCAATTGTTCATAAACAAAATTAAAGGCATCCAAAAGTGGAAACCCAAAATCTCTAGGAGACAGATGTGGTACACAACAAAATATCCAAAAGTCTTACAGGAATATCAACTGATGGCATTGGTTCTTCATCTTTAAACCAATTAGGCTCCCATTTTATGTTATGTTCTTCTGCAATAGCTGTAAGGATTTTCACTTTTGTCTGACCATCAGGGGCTTTCACAGATAACTTTTCAATCAACTGATGCAAAGATGAAACATATACTACGTATTAGATCAACGATATAGGAGGGGAAAAGATTTGTGTAAACAAATATGTCAAAATAATTTCCTTGATATAATGCAATTATATAGTCCAAGAAACTCACCGTTCTGCTTACACCACATTCTGGACGGAGTTCGGCAGCAGCAGTAACAAATTCTTTTCCGTATTTTGCAGTGAAGTGCTTGCGGACATCCTGAAGCTCAACGATGTCTCCACACCTTGGAGCTGCAAATATTAGACTCCCAATAGCTTCTTTTAAATCAAGAGGACAATTCCTGCATGAACACCAGAAAAGTCAGCACAAAGTCATAAATTCAACTTCAAACATCAAGAGGCTCTACACATTACTGATAATTGAATTTAAAAYTTAGACAACCCTTAAACAATCACTTTTTTCTATCGATCTATTTATCTATCTATAACTTTATACTGAAACAAAACCAGGGATGACACATGTAACATTATATTAAACTAATCAGGGTTTCATAGTTGCAAGAATTTCTAAGCCATGAGGCTGATTGCATTGGAAAAACTCTTCTACCAATATAATCCTTGTTAACTTGTTGCATGATTATGAAACATGATCTTTTGGCAAACAAAAAAGAAACATAATTTCAACAAAAAAAAATGTAGCTTAACAAAATTATGAGACCAAAACACTTGTAAAATCTCTTTATTATTAACCGAATATTTAATAATATGTAACTCATACTTTTGCGACTCAATGATAGGCAACCGCGCAACAACAAGCTCGCAATATATCTGAATCATCTCATATGCATCAATCATCTTCTCCTCCCTTACCACATGCTCAACCTGATATTGACATTAAGATCACAATAAGGATCATTGTAAAATATAACAAAAGAATTGGGGAATTAAAAAAAAAGTAAGCAACCACGGAACCGCCTTCACCAGAACTAAACTATGCAAAGTACTACATTTTAGAAACACATGCACTAGATTCATCACATGTGCTTCAGAATATTCATCAAATATAACATCAATAAAACAAAACTGAAAATTTTGATAAAAGCACACTACTAAAGATAAAGCGCCTGAAAATTTATGCAAACAATTGATACAATAATAAACCAGAAAGCTGAAAATCTGAATATAGCAGCACATCATCAAACCATGTCATAAATAATTCTAAACCAACCCATTTAATAATTAATATGCCAAACAAACACATGAACATTAGCAGATCATAACACATTAAAAAGTGTACTGTTAGTCAATGCAAACAAGTTAACAAATCTTACAGAAACTTGTCAAACAATGCAAGTATATTTACTGTAGTCAATCAATTGCTAATTGATTAAAAATAGCTAATTGAACAAACAAAGTAMACAAAGATAAGAAATAAAGTGATGAACAAAAACATACTCGAATCCTAGCAGTTTGATCTTGTCCTGACTCAAGTAACTGAGCGACTTCCCTTCTCAATTGCTTCAATTGAATATCCTTTTTATTCTTCATCAACTTCAACCGCGATTTAGCAAGATTCAACGCCGTTTTACTGCAAAATCAATCAATCRAWTCAAAACCCAACATCAAACAAAAGCAATCAAATCAATAACTAAAAACAATCAGCTTTCAAATCAATGAAAAGATTGGATTTTGTACCATTTAGCAGGCTTGAAACTTCTTTTAGGAAGCATTGTGATGTGGGTGTGAATTTCTCAGAAACCCAAGTTAGGGTTTTTATTAATTGAAGTTTAATTTTGGATAATCGAATGAGGGAATATCAATGGAACAGTGAAAAACAACAATTGGGGATTTTCTTGGGGGTGAAATATGGTTGATGGATAGATGTAAAAGGCACGGTTTACGATGACTTCGGGAAAAGAATATACGCGCTGGCGGTGGTGTACTTGGTTTGATTAGTTTTTGTTGTTTTTTTTCCTGCCAAAAGGATGAAAGTTCGTTTGTTTTCCTTTCTTGCCAAACATAAAGGTCATAAACAACAACAAAATAATAAAAAGTCTTTTGCTASTCTACTTTTTTTGGGTTTGGAAGAAATTTTCTGGTCGTCTTTAATATTCCCAACTAGAACTAGTGACCTAAATATTTCTATTAATTAATGCACGATTTCAATAAATTTATTCAATCTCGTTATTATCTCGTATTAATCTCAAGATTATATATAATTATTAGTTTGTATTTTTATGATTTATTTTTAAGATTAATTAATTTTCGTTTCAATGGTACGGAGTAAGATAGAAGGATATAATTGTTTTTGTATTGTTTGTTTTTTAAGATTTAATTTTCATATTAATAATAAGATAGAATATAATTATCTCTATTATATAAGCCAAGAGGGAGCAATGGTGTCCCCCCTTGGAAATTACCAAAAGTCCCTTCATTTACATGCAAAAGAATATGATTCAATATAACTCATTCATCATATGCAGAGCCGGCCCAGGGCCTGTGCAAGCTGCCCAACAGCACAGGGCCCAATGTTTTATGGGCCCCAAAATTTATAAAAGTTTGTATAAAAGAAAAGCAGTGCAACAAATAGTGCATGTACTAATAGTTAGCTTAATGGTAAAAAGACCTTTCATATACTTCTTAGATCTAGTGTTCAAACCCTAATGCAATCATTTTGCTTTTTTTTTTTTCCCTTCACTTTGATATCATTTCCCCCTCAATTTTAGTTCTTTTTCTTTATAAATAAAAATGAATGTTTTACACAAAGAAAATTAATAACACCTATTCGTAAAAGGAAAAAATAATATAATTTGGTAAAATGAAATATCATTATTAGCACAGGGCCCCCGATTTGTTAGGGACGGGCCTGATCATATGATTAAAAAAATTCCAAAAAATCAACTTAATAAATCATTAAATGTATAATTCAAATTACTTACCAAATTAAGAACATAATCAATTGTGATAGAATGGTATTCCATTCAGGCTTATTTTACTCACGTTCTAATTATTGACGGTATATAAGGCCGCCAGCTTTGGTTGAACCCTTTCTGGTGATTTCCCTGCAATATCATCATCCGATAATATGTTGCTGAGGACCCCACTCATCTTTGTAGAATGTGTTCGTCATTCCTTCGGTTGGAACTTACATTGTATCCATAAGTAGAACTTTATCAGTAGACAAAAGATATCTGGAGACCTCAGTAGATTTTGAAGGAGATGAGGCATCACCAAATCCACCACTTGGAGTGCGTAAGTGGGGCTTATTCCGTCGCCACAGGTAATGATCCTAGGTTCAATTCATACCACTTTCAGGTCTAGATTGGGTTTCATTTTCAAACTCAGAAACAGGGTCTAGACTCTGAATATCTCAAGGATTGCAAAGACTTCTTGAACCACCACCATCAAGCATTCCATAGTAGACTGGCTTTCACAGTCAGTTGACATTGCTACAGAGAATGAACCGTAAGGTGATTGCGAAGCATCAGTCCATCAACAGACTTTTGCTTAGAAACAGAGCCGTAGAATATGTTTCATTTTCATTTTCTACATATGATGATCTTTATTCTCAAGATGTGAGATCAGCATCGGCTTCTCGTATCGTAGCTAGAAAACTGCAGTCAGATTTCTTCTCTCAGCTCTTCTCGTCATCAGAATCAGACATCACAATGTGACGGGCAATGGTTGAGTTAGTTTTGAAAAAAGAGGTGACTGTTTGAAACTTTCAGAAAGATCACGGTCATAATGACGTATATCTTGCTCAGGAGAGAAACCTTGCTAGCAGTCAGCAGGTGAAAAGGTTGTTCCTCTGCAGGATTCATGCATATACATCATTATCATCAGAATCAGATTCATCAAAAGTAACTTCAGCATTCGTATCAATGCGTTATCATCAATGTTGCCAATCGTATGGTCATCAACAAATATATCATTATGGGAATCAATTCATATTTTTTATCCAGTCGCGAAGTACTATTTCCTGCTCTAAAATCTTGAAATCTCATGCTTCATACCATATGTATTTCACTTCGTACATGCCACTCATCGGGTCAGCAGTTTGTCTACTAAAGTACCAAAAGATCATCACCTAGACCTTTCTTGTAATCAACATCTCCGAATTTGCATAACACCAATTCATCCCCATAGGTACTGGATTGAGATTGAAATATGCTAGACTGGTTTTTACTATCTAATCTCTCTTCATGAAATGGGTTCTCAGAAGGCCCAATTTCATACTCTGGGAAGTATGATGGCTAGATATACTGGGTTCAGCTCCGAAGTACTAGGACCAGAATCAAAGTCGATTGTTTGCCTTCTGTTTTTGCTCTGATCTTATCTTTTTTTCAGTTTCATTTGCACCTCATATTGACTGTAATTGTCATTTAAATGAGTGGCCATTCCTCTGTCGTTTACTTTGCCTGAACATTTCCTCGGTTCTTCATTCGGATTTCTCTGATTGACAGAATCACTGATTGAATTCTGCGACTTGATTGTGTTGCAGCCCACTTTCAGCATCATGGTGGCTGTTGTCATTCTGACATTACGAATGGAAGCCCAGTCCAGAAGAAGAATCATCCATGCATTGCTACGTCTAGAAAATTGTGCAGCTGCCCTTGCAGCAGGCTGGCTCGTTCTGCAAGTTCAGGCATGCCTGAGCAGCTTCAGTTGCATTTTAAATTCCATTTCCATATGTCTACCTGTTGCGAAAGAATTCCTGAAGTTTGTTGGCTGATTAATACCATTTTATCTGAGGAACTCTCTGCAAAAGACAGACATCAAAAAAGTTGTTAACTCCTCATTTCAGTAACGACCAATGAAGCGTTAATCATCAGTAATATTTGTAACTGAGGCCTAGACAGGATAGAAGTCGAAGATGGAGGCTAATATCATTTGAAGAACATGGCTTTGAGAAGAAGACCCACGCCTCACTTTATCAGAGCATGCTTTTCCTGGAGGTCATCAGCGATTCAAAAATTTAAAGGCTGCATTTGAATCTTACTCTCTCCATTGTATGTGTTGCTGCTACATTCTGCCAAAAACTTGTGGTTCATAAGCTTAGCAAATTTCAGCAACCAAGAGACTTATTTGAGGATTCGCCCATTTATATTCTATACCTTAAATTTTACAAAAGTTTCATTTATGCCCTATATATGTCAAACTTTAACAATATAAAGGCAATTTGTTCATAAACAAATTAAAGGCATCCAAAGTGGAAACCAAAATCTCTAGGAGACAGATGTGGTACACAACAAAATCCAAAAGTCTTACAGGATAATCAACTGATGGCATTGGTTCTCATCTTTAAACCAATTAGGCTCCATTTATGTTAGTTCTTTGCAATAGCTGTAGGATTTTACTTTTGTCTGACCATCAGGGGCTTTCACAGATAACTTTTCAATCAACGATGCAAAGATGAAACATATACTACGTATTAGATCAACGTATAGAGGGGAGATTGGTGTAAACAAATATGTCAAAATAATTTCTGATATAATGCAATTATATAGTCCAAGAACTCACCGTTGCTTACACCACATTCTGGACGGAGTTCGGCAGCAGCAGTAACAAATTCTTTTCCGTATTTTGCAGTGAAGTGCTTGCGGACATCCTGAAGCTCAACGATGTCCCACACCTTGGACTGCAAATATTAGACTCCCAATAGCTTCTTTTAAATCAAGAGGACAATTCCTGCATGAAACCAGAAAAGTCAGCACAAAGTCATAAATTCAACTTCAAACATCAAGAGGCTCTACACATTACTGATAATTGATTTAAATTAGACAACCCTTAACAATCACTTTTTTCTATCGATCTATTTATCTATCTATACTTTATACTGAACAAAACCAGGATGACACATGTAACATTATATTAAACTAATCAGGGTTTCATAGTTGCAAGAATTTCTAAGCCATGAGGCTGATTGCATTGGAAAAACTCTTCTACAATAATCCTTGTTAACTTGTTGCATGATTATGAAACATGATCTTTTGCAAACAAAAAGAACATAATTTACAAAAAAAATGTAGCTTAACAAAATTATGAGACAAACACTTGTAAATCTCTTTATTATTACGAATATTTATAATATGTAACTCATACTTTGCGACTCAATGAGGCAACCGCGCAAAACAAGCTGCAATAATCTGAAATCTCTATATGCATCAATCATCTTCTCCTCCCTTACCACATGCTCAACTGTATGACATTAATCACAATAAGATCATTGTAAATATAACAAAAGTTGGGGAATTAAAAAAAAGTAAGCAACCACGGAACCCCTTCACCAGAACTAAACTATGCAAAGTCTACATTTTAGAAACACATGCACAGATTCATCACATGTGCTTCAGATAATCATAAATAACATCAATAACAAAATGAAAATTTTGATAAAAGCACTACTAAAGATAAAGCGCCTGAAAATTTATGCAAACAATTGATCAATAATAACCAGAAAGCTGAAAATCTGAATATAGCAGCATATCATAACCATGTCATAAATTCTAACAACCCATTTAATAATTAATTGCCAAAAACACATGAACATTAGCAGATCATAACACATTAAAAAGTGTACTGTTAGTCAATGCAACAAGTTAACAAATCTTACAGAAACTTGTCAAACATGCAAGTATATTTACTGTAGTCAATCAATTGCTAATTGATTAAAAATAGCTAATTGAACAAACAAGTAAACAAAGATAAGAATAAAGTGATGAACAAAACATACTCGAATCCTAGCAGTTTGATCTTGTCCTGACTCAAGTAACTGAGCGACTTCCTTCTCAATGTGTCAATGAATATCCTTTTATTCTTCATCAACTTCAACGCGATTTAGCAAGATTCAACGCCGTTTTACTGCAAATAATCAATCGATTCAAAACCACATCAAACAAAGCATCAAATCAATAACTAAAACAATCAGCTTTCAAATCAATGAAAAGATTGGATTTTTACCATTTAGCAGGCTTGAAACTTCTTTTAGGAAGCATTGTGATGTGGGTGTGAATTTCTCAGAACCCAAGTGGGTTTTATTAATTGAGTTAATTTTGGAAAATCGAATGAGGAATATCAATGGAACAGTGAAAACAACAATTGGGGATTTTCTTGGGGGTGAAATATGGTTGATGGATAGATGTAAAAGGCACGGTTAACGATGACTTCGGGAAAAGATATACGCGCTGGCGGTGGTGTACTTGGTTTGATTAGTTTTTGTTGTTTTTTTCCTGCCAAAAGGATAAGTTCGTTGTTTTCCTTTCTTGCAAACATAAAGGTCATAAACAACAACAAAATAATAAAAAGTCTTTGCTAGTCTACTTTTTGGTCGTCTTTAATATTCCCAACTAGAACTAGTGACCTAAATATCTATTAATTAATGCCGATTTCAATAAATTTATTCAATCTCGTATTAATTCAAGATTATATATAATTATTAGTTGTATTTCTATGATTATTTTTAAGATTAATTAATTTTCGTTTCAATGGTACGGAGTAAGATGAAGGATATAATTGTTTTGTATTGTTTGTTTTTAAGATTTATTTTCATATTAATAATAAGATAGAATATTTACTATTATATAAGCCGAAAGGGCAATGGGTCCCCCTTGGAAATTACAAAGTCCTTCATTTACATGCAAAAGAATATGATTCAATATAACTCATTCATCATATGATTAAAAAATACAAAAAATCAACTTAATAAATCATTAAATGTTAATTCAAATTACTTAAAATTAAGAACATAATCAATTGTAGAAATTAATGCCTAATTATATAAATAAAAAAGCAAGTTTCTCTAAACTAAAGGGTAACAAAAAAAAAAAAATGGCACAATATTCCAACCACGTTTAGAATTCTTACATACTAAAATTACAAAGAAGTCTAAAAAAAGGGGAAAAAGAACTTTTCAAGCTGATTTCATTTTATTTGAGTGATTTTATAAAAATTAAC